>VZRH01005593.1:0-41279 GCA_013397555.1 Urocynchramus pylzowi | reverse complement strand
TTTTTTCTGGTTTGTTTGTTTATTTGTTTGTTTGGTGGTTTTTTTGGCTTTTTTTGTTGTTGCTGTTTTATCATCACATGCAGTATCAGGTGCCGAGTTTTCGTTTTTTGTTAGTAAATTTCTCTCCTTTTAATATCACAACATCAGTGAAAATAGTGATCTATGTAAGTGTATTTTGAGGTGCTAAAGGGACTTAGTGAGTCGGGATTACCTTGCAGTGAATTCCGAGATGCTGCCCTTGGCCTGGAGACCACCTGGCAACTTCTGACCCTTCAGCACCTCGCTCTTCCCGCTCTGCCACAGCTCATCAACTCCTCAGCTTTTCTGCTACACGTGTCTGTGGGGATGTTTCAAACTAGATCTCTTATACATGTTTAAAGGATAATTCTTATTCCCTACTTTGTTCCAGAGGTTTAACCCACACCTGGCTTACAGTGTTGTTGGCACGGAGTGGTGCCAGTAGGATTAGAGTAGTGGGGAAGGCAAACCCATATGTCTTAAACGGGACTTGTCATTACAGCCAGAAAGTGACAGTATCATATTAGAGACTGCAGGACTCCTCATATTCAGTGTTGCTTGTATTATTTGTATATAACCAGTCCCATTCAATGGGGAGAATTAACAGGTAAATGCGGCCAGGACATTTATAGTGCCTGCTCCCACGCCATGAAAACCAGCAAGTCCCAGTACATGAAGGCTGTGGAAGGCTTCTGGGTACTGCCCTGAGGCCAGTTTTGTACTGTCTCATGAAAATGAGTTAAGCCAAAATTTCTTTTATTTTTCTTTTATAGATGAAAAAACTGAAATACTCAGTAATGTGAAGTGGCAAAGGCCACAGAATAAACATCACTCCTGGGAATAAAAGTCAAGAAATAACTTACATGAAAAACTTGCTCTGTAGGGTTTTTTCCCTACCAGTCTATGCTCAAAATAATGCAGCTCTCATAATGATTTCTTCATTTTTTCTGTTCTCAATGTTATCAGTCAGGAATGTTTCTTCCTTAAGACTAATAAGAAAGTAACATAGTAAACCTGTTGTTTTTAAAAGCATGCTCACTATGCCATGTGCACTATGCCATTTTCAGAATCTTTTAAGGTGGTAAATCATGCTATGCATAAGTATTTTTTTCACAAGAGAATTGGGATTTGCTGGGATTTCTCTGTGTGAATTAAGTCAGGCATATAAATTTTGTTTTCAAAAACAGTTTTTCTTTCAGAAAATGATTTATTCCTTGAACAAACAGCAGTATCTAGCAGGGTAAGAGAAATGGCTAGCACTGAATAAAAGTATTGGAGGAGAACATTTCACCTTTTACACATGACAAGTGTTAAATACTAAAATATCTCTAAAGCCAGCTGGCAGAGTCAGGCTGGTACAGTGCTACATTTTGGATTTAGTGTGAGAATGATGTTGATAACATGCTGATGATGTGTTGTTGCTAGTAGTGCTCAGTTTAAAACAAGGACTTTCTTTACTCTTTCTCCAGTCTTTTTTTAAATTCCTTCTCTATTGGATGTACTAATTAGGAGACCCATACAGTATATCCTCAAAAGAATTAAGGATTTCACTCCAGTTAAGTGGGTTTGTTTAGCCTTGGGAAAAGAAGGGCTTAGGGCAGACCTTATCATCATGTTTCAGTGTTTAAAAGGTGACTACAAAGAGGATAGAAGCTTCTTTTTACAAGCAGACCAATGGAAAAATTAGGGGTAATGGGTACAAGATACTACTGGGGAGATTCTGATTAGACATGAAAGGAAAATTTTTCACAACCAGCAATTGGAATAATCTCCTCAGGGAAGTGGTGTTGGACTCACCAGTGTTGGACAGTTTTAAGATTCTGCTGGTCAGGGTGCTGGACCATCTTGTCTAGACTGTGCTTTTGCCAGGAAAGTTTGGAGCACATGATCCTTGAGCTCCTGTCCAACCTGACTGCTGGTATGTAGGCAACAACTGGGGTTACACCATAAAAGTGAGAAAACATACTTTTTAAATGATTGTATATAGGAAATGAAACCACTTTAACCTCTTCCTTGATTGGTAATGTCAGAAAAGAAAAGAAAAAAAACAAAACTACAAAAGAGATCAAAGTCTTGATCCTTACACTGAGGTATCCTTAGCAAATGGAAACCCAAACAATTACATTAACTTTGCAGTCTTTTGTTAATTAAAAGCTGGATTGGGAGAACAAGTGCTTTATTTCAGTTTCCTTTACAAACAATGAAGGGCTAAAATCCTACCTAAATCAAATCAATGGCAAAACTCATAGAAATCACAAGTTAATAATTTAGAAGAGTAAAGGATCTTTTATGTTTGCCTTTCTAAGTGCCTATGAAAGAGCAGCAATTCCAAAGACAACCATTGGACCATTTCTGGTTTCTACTTCTCACATTTTGCACATAAGAAATGTTCCCAAGGCTGCAAAAAGATTTGTGAGAATCAATAAAACCAGACTCTCTGGTGAGGGACCAGTTGTCTCTGTTGGTCTCATTTTATGTGATTCGGTTGTAATATATGATTACACATCTGCTGGCAGATGGAAATGTTTTACTAAATGGGAAAATATAGCTGATATCATAGGGATCATTTGAGATTTATTAGAAAGTTGTCTGGTGCAGACATTTTCCCTGTAAAATAAATCCACACAAAGTCCTGCTAAATTATTCACCTAGAGGCCTTTTCCTGTGACAGAGTCTAATTTCTAACTCACATCTTCCTTCCTTAGATTTGGTCTTCCTCTTTCCTGACACCCAGTCTCAGTCTCCTTGCCTGCACAGATCCTTTTCCAGTTTTCCAGTACATGCTCAGCATCCATGTCCCCAGATTAGTGTTTTCCTGCTTCTACATCTGTATTTATTCTGAACCTTTTCCTTTGGTTCCCAGACTGCTCGGACCTCCATGGATGCTCAACTATATTCGGTAAGCCCCTGCCACCCCACAGACCACTGTCCTGCTCAGGACTCTGCACTCTCTGGTCTCTTGCCCTAGTGGTTCTACCCTGCAAGGCTTTATTTTCCCAGCTGTTTACCCAACACAGTAATTCCCATTTGTATATTCTCATCTCACTATGCTGACTTTTCCTTGGTCCTTCTTCTGCTGTTTATTCTTCCCATCACCTTATCTTTCCACCATCTCTGCCCCTTTTTCTTTCCTGGGGTTATCGTTTGCAGTATCTACATTGTTATTTTACTCTCTTATTTGAAGGTCTCATCTGGTTGTACTTCCAGAGAGGCTTCTGGCTCACCCATCTCCCAGTCTCAGGACCCTTTTTCATGGTGACTCTTTGCTCACTCTGCTTTTCCAGTTATCCATCCCCATTTCTCCCCAGCACCTCCTCTAGCCTCACCAGGAGCATTTTTTATCCATTGCTAGTCTGCCTATTTCCATCTATTTGTCATGCTCCTTTCTCTGTTTCTAACTTATAGTGCTTGTTCCATTTTAATTTTCAGTTGAACTTCTCTGTGTTAACAAGTGTGTTCTCAAGGGAGGGGAACTGGCGACAAGGAGAGACAAATTCTGCTTTTAGATCTGGAATATAACCCTGCTTTAGGTCATCAGGTGGGAGAAGTCATTACAAGGATACTGTAGGCAAGTTTGAGAAGCCCTGACCTGTACCTTGATAATACATGTCCCATCTGGTCAGCTGGGAGTCTGCAACTCAGCTGGTGTTGTCAGTCTTCAGAATTTTTAGTTGCAAAATTGTGATGTACAGTTCTTTTCAGATCTTGTTTGAATTTGGAAGGACTGGCAGCTAAAGGCAAAAAGGCATACACCTGGCACAAAAACCTCTCCTGCCAAATTTAAGTCCAGATTTCAAAGCACTGAATCAGCAGAGCATGACTTTTTATCACTGATGGCAGCATATTTTCGGTAACTTGTTTTGTGAAATCAGCTGGTGGTTTTATCTGACATTTCTATAAAAATGAAAATTAAATAAAATCAGGCCGAGCAAATACTGCAACTGGGAAATTTAATCTGATATAACTGAAGTTTGACATTGCAGTATGTGAAATAAGGAGCTAATAATGGGAAACCTCAAATAGGCATAATCATAGATGAAACTACAATCCCTGCTGATATGAGTAATAACTTTAAAAAGTCTGAAATATGTTCTAAATAGTTGAGGATAAGTTATGAACTGAGCTACATCTTTCAAAATTATCTGATTCTTAACATTCAACTAATGGCTGGGTTTAGCCCTTTGTATATAGCAAAGCTACTTTCAAAGACTTGCTGCAGGCAGATATTATAAATTCTCTGCTTTCTAAGGCCAGGTATGACCACAGTGATTGCAGAATCTGTCCTCAAGCAAGAGAGACTACAACATTCTGTATACCAATTCTTTTATTTCACCTATAACTCACAGAGGAGCAGGATGGTAGCTGTTAGTGTATCTGGATCCAGCTATCCATATGCATGGATCCCAGATGGCTGTTTCCTAGGCTGGATTCAAGGGAAGAGGTCAAACCTAATGGCCGTAACGACAAGACTGTATCTTAATGGGAACACACCACCAGCAAAACATTCCAATTAACAGGGGAGGTACTGAGCTGAAATAAATGGTTTCAAGTGATGATCAGCCTGGTGTGAAATTATAAACTCCATTGTTATTATCAAAATGACTAATTACAGCTGTGATGCATAATAGCACACCATTTTTTTAAATGTGGGGGACTAAATCGAAAATGCATTTAGCCTTATGCAAAACCTCTAGGGAAAAATGAAGAGCATGTAATTTTTAGCTTGTATTTTTATTTAATTGGGGCATTATTTCAGTACAAAGTATGATGTAGTATTTCTTTCCCCTTTCTCCAGTCTTTTTCAAAATTGTGTTTCTACCGGATGTCCTAATTAGGAGACCCATACTGTATATCCTCAAAAGATTTAAGGATTTCACTTCAGCTAAGTACCATTTTTGACTGTGAAAAAAAAAAAAAAAACACAACCACAATTTAATGGGGGAGAGAAAACCAGGGCAGCCAGGCTATTCAAGGAAAACTGAGAAGTAGGCATAAGTTTTACATAAGCATTGTAATTCATGTAGGTGGTTCTGTCTTTACAGTCTTCTAACACTGTATAGGACTAAATTATGTTAATTTCTTTTGTACTCCTATGTAAAGCAATCCACACACATTTTAAGGCTTTATCTTCCTTTTGCCCTACAGCTTTCATATCAAGCAAGTAAATGTTAAAAGCAGTTAAAAGCAAGTCTGAATCTGTCCTCTCCATTAATGGGTTTTTAATTTAAAGGCCTTTGAAACTCATCCCCGTTAGCTCAGCCCAGGAGCACTGACCCACAACTGTCTGATGCCATGTCCTGGCAGACTAAATCCTGAAAAAAGAGTGGCAGATCTTACACCCCTGGTTAGACTCCTCAGCCAATGCTGAATGTCGGAAAATAAATTAGATTTTTCTATTTAGCAGAGTACATGAAATAGGTAAGGCTGCAGATGCTTTGCAATTCCTGTTCTGTTTTGTTTATCTCTCACAAGTGCACTGAAAACATCCCTTAATAAATTACAGTCTTGTTCTTTGTCAAAGATTCCAGGTGAAGCAGAAAATGTGTGATGTTTCTGTAACTGTACACTACCCAAAAATAATTTTATTCACTGGAGCTTGATATCATGGAGAAGATAAAAACTCAAATAGATTAAATGAAGGCAATAGAAAAGCTAGGTATCCATATTATTCGCTCATGGTTTACAACATACTTTGAATAATGCAGTCAAATGTACAAAACATTGTCACTTGTGCTGTAAGTTATATATTATAAACTTAGCTTCCAAAAAAATATATATTTCATTATATTCTTTATCTAAAAATTATTTATGGCTCAACTAATTATCTATAGATTTTCAGAATTTCAGTAATATCTATGATTTATAAAAGTAAGTGTCTTAATTGCAGAATTAGAGGATAATTTACTTTGAAAGAGATCTCTGGAAGTTATCTAGTCAGCAGCCCCTTTCACAATGAGGGCACATTGCCTAGTGAATATTTTAACTGTCTTCAAGGATAGAAACTCACAGCCCCTTTGTGCAACCTCTTCATCTTTTAAACACCTTCAAGGCATCAACAGCCACCTTTACTGTGAGAGCACGTGGTCCACAGATCTGTGGAGCCTTTTCTGCAGTTGTCAGGATTAACAGCTGTTTTCCCAAAATACAGAGTTTACTTAAAGAAAATCACCAAGTTGTGAAATCCACTGCTTTTACTGTGATTCCATTTTCTTTCATTTCCCTTTTCTTTCTTTCGTTCACATCTGATTTTCAGGCTAGTTGTTTGACCCGGAGTCTCAAAAGCATTTTTGATGTACAAATTCCATTTGTACCTAAGACATTTCTGAGGTTACCTTTAGGGAGCTCTGCAAGATGAAACAAAGCAGACTTCTATTTACTTTGAAAAGCACCCAGCAGCTAGTGTCATACAGTGGAGACATACCACAGCACATATTCAATAATAAGAATGGACAACCTTAAGTGTCTGGACAAACGCATCAAGAACTATTGAAATCTTTTTTTAGACACGCAGTTTCAAAATTACATGCAGCAGCAAGGCAGGTTTTTTTGGTTTTGGGTTAGTTTGGTTTGGTTTGGTTGTTTTGTAACATGTTTCTAAGGGACTAGTTTTAGAAATCTGAATTCAGAACGTTCATCCAGTGAGTTTTCATTTTGATCACATGTTAATAGACTGTGGCAAGGGCAACATACCTGCTCTGTCAAACCTAGGAATCTTTGCTTTTGCTGTCTTCAGTAACCATGCATAGATTGTTTGAGAAGTAGCTGATACCACTCTAACATACAAGTATTGATCATTATCTTGAGCACCCAGATTTCTTTCCTGAACAAAAATTTTACCAGCATTTACTATCCACAGTGGAAGTGGCCTTCTTAACTTTACTGGTTTCTGATGACTCATTCAAAGCCCATTGACTCAGTGGGAAAACTAGCATAGCCTTTAGTGCATACTTGATTAAAGGCATTTGATCCTAGGGAAATTGAATGATCTATAAAATAAGGATCAGGATGTCTTTCTCTTGTAAAAGTAATTGAAATTCATATAGGGAAAGAACAAAGTAAGCATTATAACTCTTTTATCTCTATTAAGAAATTTTATCGGGTTTTTTAAAAATTAGTTAAATGAGTGATTTAAAGCATTTTAGGGTCTTGTGTATTTGGCATGTGATTTGGTTCTTTCTCTTGAAGTAAGTGGTTACTATGGAAACAAAGACTTTGGAAGATTTGTCAACTTCAGGAACAAATACATTATTATGAAAACCAAGAAAACAGAGATATTGAGTTATAAAGTAAAATAAGTTCCTTATTAATTAAAAAAATCATGGGTAAAATCGAGTTTTATGTATTCAATAGGAACCACTCTGGCAGAAACAAATGAAAAAAAATGGAACTGTCATTTCAATATTCAATAATATTATCTAGAATATGTAATTTCCAAAATGTATGTCTCATCTCCTCATAAACAGTTACAACAAACAGAAAAGCTTACCAAAACCAACTTGGTTTTCCCTATCAGAGTGTAACAGCAATTTAGAGAGTAGAGCCTCTCTTGACATAGTTACAAAGGCAATATAGGGCATGGTTCTCCTGGCCCCTCCTCAGCTATTTGCACAATTATTTCTTGGCCATCTCACAGATGTGCATGTTTATGCACAGGGCAAACTAGCTCATATGCAGAACTAAGGAGTCAAAAGCCCTCACTCTGAGAGATCCTGACACCCTGAGGGTTTGCAAGTCTTACCAAGCTTCATTTTCCAAGTATCTGGAGATACAGGAAAGTGTGGACCAGGCCAGTAGGAATTAGAGAGATGTCAGTTCTCCTCTCCTGTATGTAACCCACTTTGTTAATGGCTCTTTGATGTTCAAAATCAGGGAGCAGTTGCATAATTGAAAGAGTTCCAGACTGGGCAAATCAGCTCAAAATACAGCCATGAAGCTCAGCAAGCTAGAATGAGAGGCTAAGCTAAGCTGCAGGTTGATTTCACTGGAGGGTTTGCTAAAACACATCCATATGCACATGCATGCCCACGCACACAGGGCCATACTTAAAAAAAATGAATCAGTTATAGATTCATTACAGATCTTTAACTAATAAGAGTGGTAAATAAATCTTCAATTTTAGAGCACCACACTTTGGAAGGGACCTCCCAAGGTGATCTGTTTCAACCTTTCATGTAAAAGGGAGCCTAGCTGACTATGCAGACCATCTGTCCAATTGCATCTTGAAGACTTCCAGTGATGAGGACTCTCCCTTGTCTCTGGGGAGGCTGTTTTAGTAAATGATTGTTCCCACTGTAAAACATGCCTTTTTTACATTGAGATGAAATGTCTCCCAGTGCAACTCATGCCTGTTGCTCCTTATCTTCTCTGTGTGGCTGCTTGTGAAGAGACTGTCTGTTTGTAGGTGCCCTTTAAGTATGGGAATATTCTTATGAGGCCCCTTGAGCCTTCACTTATCCAAGGAGAAGAGATCTCACTTCAGTCAGTGAAAAAAGGAGGAAATTAAAAAGTTGTTGCACATGAAATCAGGCCCAGCACTCAATCAGTATTGTGTGACCCCAAAATGCTATTGATGACCACGTGCAGAAACACCAGAGAATACTCTCTGTTGTTGTCTCTCTGCACCCCTTGCACGTTGCATTACTCATTCTTTTCACTTTACAGAGCATGTTTGAGCACCTATATAGAAGTATGCTTTTTTGTGTATGTTTTGTATGGCTAAAAAGAAGGTATTTCTCACAAAGTCTGTAGGATCATCTCTCAGAAACAATGGATGTAGAAAAATAGGCATGAAATAATGTACTGGGTAAATAAAGTTCCTATCTTTTCTCCAAAGAAAACTTTGTCTGAGATCAAAATCAAACTGAATTAATTGAAGGCCTCAAGTTGAGACTTCCATGTGTTTTACAGTTTCAATATCTTCCCAAAGTGCCATGAAAAGCATACTTATATAATCAACATTGACTCATGTTTTCACCAGAAAAAGTTTGGTAGCCTTGATAGTAGGCAAAACTTCAAAGGCTGTCATAAATCAAATGAATAATTTGTCTGGAGGAAATCGTTATAAATTGGTCACATTATGTAAATGTGTCAAATGAAATGTTAAGATCTCCCTATCTCTTTCTCTAGGAATAATTGGATTTGCACTTCTCTCCAAATTGCTATCTTTTCAGCAAAATGTAAAGTCATTTATTTTTCATTACCTGAATGCCTGTCATATTATGGTTACAATGTTTACAGAAAAATAAGCAAAGCTATATGGGAGGGTTCAGGCAAGCTGTTTCTACATTTTCCTACTGTTATCCCACCTGATGTAAAGATGATCAGCCGGCCATGTAAGACTAGCTCAGTTTTGCATCCTTAGTTTAGGTATGCTAGAATGGATAAGATGAAATGTTCTAAGATTCTTTGTAAATCATTCAAAGGTCATAAAATCACAGAATATACTGAGTTGGAAGGGACCCCAAATGACTGTTGAGTCTAACTCTGGCTCTGCACAGGACACCCCAACAATCCCACCATGTATGTGCCTGAGAGCATCGCTCTCATCGTTCTCATTGTTCTCATCGTTCTCGTTCTCATTGTTGATCTCTGTCAAACTTGGTGCTGTGACCACTTCCCTGGGGAGCCTGTTCCATGGCCCAACCACCCTCTGGGTGAAACACCTTTTACTGATATCCAAATTAAACCTCTCCTGACCCAGCTTCATGCTGCTACCTTTAGGGCTGTCGCTGGTCATGAGAGGGAGGAGATTGGTACCTGCCCCTCTGCTTTCCCTTGTGAGGATGTTGATGACCACAATGAGGTCCCCCCTCAGCCTCCTCTTCTCCAGGCTGAACAGACCAAGTGACCTCAGCTGCTCCTCATATGGCTTCCTCTCAAGGCCCTTCACCATCCTCATGGTCCTCCTTTGGACAGCCTCCAATAGCTTGAGGGGCTTTTTATATTGTGGCCTCCAAAACTGCCCCCAGCACTCGAGGTGAGGCCACCCCAGCTCAGAGCAGAGCAGAGCAGGACAATCCCCTCCCTTGCCCAGCTGGCCATGCTGTGCCTGATGTCCCCCGGGACAGGGTTGGTTCTCCTGGCTGCCAGGGCACTGCTGACTCATCTTCAACTTACCATCGACCAGGAGCCCCAGGTCCCTTTTCATGGCTCTGCCCTTCAGCCTCTCATTCCCCAGACTGTACACACAACTTGGGTTGCCCTGTCCTAGGTGCAGAATCTGGCATTTGCTTCATTACTCACACCTCTAGAGGACCATCATTTTTGCATTTGGCATTTTGGAGGAAGAAGAGGTACCAGGAAAGTGGTCCCTTAAAATTATGATGATTCATCTGAATTTTTGAAGATGTTAAAGAAAGGTTGGGCTATACCTGTCACTTGCTGTTCTTATAGAAAATGGACTGTGGATTCAGGTGTTTTATTCTCTATTATTCATAAGTATTTTGTTCTTAATTGAGCATTTATTGAAATCTAGTATATATATGCCCTTATAAATTGCTTTCATTTTCTGAGGATTAAATGCTCTCTTTTCTGATGACAGATTTACTAAATTTACTAGTGCAAGTTTGTATGCTTAATATTAAGGCCATAAACAAAGAATCTCATCCTTATTTCATTAGTAAAATGTTCAAAGTCTTTTCCTGTTAGAAGATGCAGAGCTGTTATTGATTGTTCCAGCTCTCTTAGAGAACACACAGATCTTTCCTTTGTGTTTTGACTTTCAGGTGAAAATCTGAAATGCCAAGAAAGCAAAGTTCTTACTTTGTTAGAACAAAGAGTACAAATGATGTTTTTGTACTCTTTGTTCAAGAAGAGTACAAAATACTGTTTTATAAATTAAAACAGACCTGTGTTTGTGAGTTTGAAATCTTACAGGTGCACATATCTGGGCTTGTACTTTCACTTTTTCCCCTAAAAACACCCTTTGATTTCATATTATATGATCTATCACCTTGCAAGAAGATTTAAGCAGAAGATTTATTTTTAATGTATTTTTTAAATGTTTTGTGGAACCAGAGTTCTGTGGTGATATCACAAATATTCTGACACAATCCACTAATTCTTACTTCACAGAAGTTTTATTGCAGTTTTACTTTTCAAACTCTGTGTAGTCAGAAAGAAAAAATAGAAAAAAATGTTCAGTATACAGTCATGGGATCTCAATTATGGATGAAGTGGAACTGGCTTGAGTTGCGTTTTGTGGTCGGGCATGCTGCAAGTGATTATAGGAGCACAGTAAAAAAGTACTGCAAGAGTACTTGCAAACATACCTGCTTGAGCTAAAACTCACTACCTTGAGGTATCCTCATGCAATTGTTCATACTAGCATGAACAACTCCTCAGTTGATACAAATTGATTAATTCACATTAGTAAAGTGAAACGTCTGTGATCGTCTGCAAAGCTGAGGTAAGTGAACAGGCACTTTCTGCTGTGGCTCCACATGGAATGTTTGCTTCTGGCTGGTTTGGTTTTTTTAATCATTGCATATATATTATTGAGGACTGCTGAAAAATAATGCATCTCTGCATTATTGGCCTCTCAAATGATAGTTGGATTATCACTGAATTGATTATTTCATGTTTTTGTGAAAGTGCACTCCATTAGGGAGTGAAAAATAGTATCTTAGCACAGGAAAGATTTATTTCTTCAGCTGTTCTGCTGTCTGTAGCATGCATCCCTCACCCCCTGAGGATTTTCTTGAACATCCACATTATATTCAGACCTTCCTCCCAGAAACTCTTGGCACCATACACTGCCAGCAAAGCAAGAGCCAGAAACTGAGTTCAACTCAGGTTCATAAAGTCTAGTAGGAGGTGAGGGGCATGTTGTAGCAGCAGCTGGACTGGTCACATCATGACCAGAAAAAATGGAGCAAAATCATGTTTTGGAAGTAGGAGTAGTGAGGGAGATCAGGATGTCTGGGAATGGAGCTGGATGCACTGATGAGGTAAGGGAAGGAAAAGCTTTAGTATTGTACAGTAAATGAGGATGATGCTTCTGCCTGCTGAGTGTCTTCTTGGTATGTTTTTCTTTCATTTATCAATTGCAAAATGTAAGGGAAAAATTAAGTGCAGGATTTGTCATGGTTATTTTTCAAGTCCATCAGTATTTAAAGTATACTCAGAACTTTAGGTTTCCAGCTAAAACTCTTGAGAGGTTTTTTGCAGTTTTGTTTTAATTTTTGTCTTTTTTAGGTTTGGAGTGGGTTGGGTGTTGTGGTGGTAATAGTGGTGGTGAAATCTTGATAATAGGTTTTTTTGTGGTAATAGTGACTTTGAAATCTTGAGTTGATCTCTGAGGAAGTATTGGCAATAAAGACTATGCAGGTCAGAACAGAAATTTCAACTGATTATGACAGAAATATGAAACAAAATCTGCTTCCAAGTCATGATCTGTGCTTTGTAATTTATACTCCCTATTTAGTTTAAGCTCAGCTCACTACCATCATATTCTTTTAGTGAGTCCCTAAGCATGGAATTCTACTAAGAGTATTTAATTTTGCTATCTGGTTTTATCCATAGCAAATTATAAAGTCAATGATTTAAATATAATAGCATCTCTGTACCTGAAATCTGAGCCAAAGATTGATGCCTTGGACTGGCTACCTAGAACAGAGTTAGAGAATAAAGTAATGGCAAATTCTGAACAAAAAATGTTGTCCCTTGTAAATGTGGCACTTCCATTTTAGACAGAATATTTTTCTAAATGTGTACACACAACATATGGGCTGTGCAGACAACCCAATGCACATCATATTCCTCACAGGGAACTATATTTTAAAATAATAGTAAAGGAGGAAGTTTTACAATATTCATTGTGAAATGAATGTTTTACACATTATAAATGCTCCAGGTGCATGAATAATATGAACTGGTGCTATCAAGGAATCTGATCTGGTTGCTTTTATTCTTTCTAGATATTTTCCCTCATTTAAATAATAAAAAAAATCTTTTAATATATTGTTAGATCCTTTTTATCCTTCTTAGTCTTTTGTGTCTCATTTACAAAGATACAGCAAAGCTGCTGTTAAAGAAAAAAAAAGAAAAAAACCTGAAAAACTCATGAGCATTTTCCATCTTGAGTGTAGCATTTGTGAGGGTTTTGCACTGCCCAAGGGCTATCTATTGAAAGCCTTTAATAAATACTGACTTTATTCTCTATCTCTGCTTTGCCTCTGTTTTAGGTAGCCAGTCCAAGGCATCAAGATAATTATTTTAGTAACTCCTAAATGTGAGACCTGGTGCTTGGTCAAAAGCTTTGTATAGACAAATACTGATAAATTATATTATCAGGTCAAGTTGACAAATATTTTAGATGAATGTTTAAGCCTTCTATTCAAAAAAGTTAAAATTATATCTAAACTTGAAAACTGTGGGAAACTCAAGCTTCCTACACCAAACTTCCTCCAGGGCATTTACTCAATCTAGTAGATGGTTTTAGTTTGTTAAATAGGAAATAGAGCAAATGAGGAGAAGAAAATTGAGATTTACACTTCTGTCTAGAGCAAGCTCTAAGCATGGGCAGCAAGGTATTGAGCATGTGACAGAATGAGCACCAAACTGAACAGATGCCAACTTTTAATGGTATGTAGTCTGCAAGGTATGGTATATGGTATATACATACATATATCCATACATACTGCAAGGAAAAGGCAGAGCCATCAGTGACTCCAGAGAGGAAAAAGCAGAGTGC
Source organism: Urocynchramus pylzowi (assembly GCA_013397555.1). Taxonomy (NCBI): domain Eukaryota; kingdom Metazoa; phylum Chordata; class Aves; order Passeriformes; family Fringillidae; genus Urocynchramus; species Urocynchramus pylzowi. The sequence continues at coordinate 27,568 of VZRH01005593.1, read as the reverse complement.
TCCAGAGGGTCATAATTTGCTCGTGGTGTACTTCTTGGCAAAATTTCAGAGGGTTCATAAACACAAGAAACAAACCCCCATAAAACACAATTGTAAGTGGTGCTTTGATTAGTATACTTCACATTATGCCAGAATTTGGGCTTAGCTGGTTTGGTGACACTTGCCTCATGCACCATGACATTGGGCAGTGGGATCAGCATTTTCCAAAAGAGGTGCAGTTCCCTGGCTCCCCTTGGGTTGACCAAGGGTGCCTCTATGGCCCCTGCTGTGCCCCTGTGGGAGTGTTCCCTGATGCCCTGTTCCTCCCTACAGTGGAACTGCCCAGACAGTCCCTCCCTCATCTCGAATAGGAGCTGCTGGTGCTCCGTGTCAGCCCAGCTGCTGCAGGCTGGCTGCCTGGTGCCAGACAAGGCCAGTGTGAGCCCTGGGTGTGCCAGACCTTCTAGCCATGCCAGGAGACAGACTCACAGCTTCATTCTCTGGATAGACAATTAATATCCTCAGGGGGGTAATCAATAAATATCCTTCAATGTGTTGTTTGCTATACTGAGAAACAAATGCAGAAGGGTGCAGCTGCCTCAAGTGTCAGCTTTATTACAGGCCAGCAGAAAGAGCTGAATTAACCTTGTGACAGCTCCAGCACTGTTACCTAATGCAGACCAAATCACCATGTTTACCTTCTCTATTTCTTACCTCTCCAGTTGCTCTTTCTGACCTGCTAGCTTTGCATAATGCTGAATTGTTTCTACACATACCCACTTAGATAAGATGGAATTATTCAACTGCAAAATGCAGTAATATGTATTGACTGATTAATCCTAGATTTTTTTCCACAATAAAACCTCTTAAATAAATACAACCTTCAGAAATGTTTAGGCAGACATCTGTAGAAACCAGGACTTTAATAATACTGCATAAATTTTGGTTCTTTAGTTAATATTTTTGTTTTGTTTTTTATATATAGATACCTGCCATTAGTTAGGTGGAAAACTTAGAATTTCAGGTTTTGGAAAGAATACTTCCCAAATCTTGCTTGAGCAGGATTACATTATGTATCTTGTGGGCAGGAGCTTGTGTTGAACTCCTGGTTTTAAAAACATTCCATGTCCCAGGAGGCTGGAAGTGCATTTAGCTAGGGTGCTGCAGGACAGCTGTGCAATAGTTCAAGTTGTCCTTAACCCCCTCCATTGTACTGGATTAGCCCTTGGGGAAAAGAATGAGTTTATAAGCCCTCTAGCTCGCCACAATAAGTCTTTAATGACATGCATTAAATTCAGGGTGTCTGGTATTTGTTTTGCTCTTTTAACACTTCAGCTTCCAGTTTGACTCCTGCCTTGAGGCAGGAAAAAAAAGGTCTAATATATTGTGGCCTCAAATATATTTTTACACTTTTGCAAACCTTTTTTAACTCACATTTCAGTCCAAACTGTGTTTTAGTTTTTAATGTGATAAGATGCTAAATCTATTCCTTCTTGATCCTTGATTCCTGATTATTATTCTGGTCCTTCTTTGATTAATGACTCATTTAAAAAAGCTAAAACCCCCCCAGATCCCAACCAAGTTAACATTTGGATATCTTCTAATAGATTAATTGAAAAAAAAATCATAATTTGTTCTAAATAGTCAGTTAGTCAGTTTTGTCACTGTCTAAACTGGAACAAAATTATTTTAACGAGTTTGAATGTTTAAGAGAAAACACTATTTGCACTTAGGTTTTGTATGTCCCCCTGTTACAATAACAAAATAACTATGCAAATAAGTATGCAATGAAAGTTTCATTGACCTGTGTTCTGGGTAAACATGAAACATGGTCCCTGCTATGGGCAAATAGTTTTTAAGTGCATGAATTGTTCCTTTTCCAAACTTATAGTACACATCAATGGAAAACTTTTGCTATAGGGTGCTATATATATAGCTCTTGTCCTGTTCTTTTTCCTGGCTTATGAAGGAAAAAGATACCTTACTTTCCCAGATATGAAATTTCTCTTTCTCCAAAAGAGAAGATGCAGTAGCAGAAGACTGAAGAGCAACTCACAAGACAGATTAGTGTAGTTAAATAAAAGGGCAGAACTGCACTTACAAATGGCAGGAACCCCTGGTATATTTGAGGGCATGGCTTTGCAGAGACACAAGAGTGTTGGAGGTTCTCCCTAGAATATTGCTTTCTCAGTTAATAAAGATTTTATGTGGTCAAGAATTTGAAGAGCTTGGATTTCCTTCAATTTCCATAATGTCCCATGTTAAATAGAGATTAATGAAAAATTGTGACATTCCTACGAAATATGGAATTCAATACTCAAGTTAGTTAACATCATTGGAGTCATAATGGCTTCCCATGCAGATATTTTCATTGCACTTTTAATAAAAATATTCATGGACAATTAATTAACAGTGCAGTATCTCATGGGTCTCTCCTTGTGATATACTATAATCACTTGAGGTAAAAATCCTAGTTCCCAGGAGCCTATCAACATCATAGCTGTTATTTCTTTACACATAGGAATGCGGAATGAAGTTGTTAGGCTCTGCACATTTGAGACTTGAGGTCAATCATTCCTATTAAAGTGTTACTATTCCCTGACTGGAGAAATACAGGGTTGATCACATGAATGCTGCAGAAGAGTAGTCATCTGTTTCAGGACAAGTACGTAGAATAAAAATTAGCTTAAGTTTTTCCGTGTGCACCTGGCATGTCCATTTAAATAAAGAACACCAAATGAAGCATTAAGCTCACATATACCCCAAACCTGGCTCAAAACCATGCTTGATATTCTGGATTTGATTCTGGAAGTTATTCTGGATTTGATTGGCAACTTTTTTAATAGGTTAGACACAAGTCCTGGAGGCAGCAGGACTGGTTCATGGGTTATGTCACTATGACGAGGTGAAAATATAACTGGAGCACATGCAGTATAATGGCTTTGAATTTGGAGGAAAAAATTTCAGTGAAGATGTGTTTGCATGGACTGTGTCAGTGACAGGGAGTATATTTATGATCTCTAACCAGCCTACAAGTACTAAAGATTGATCTGCCATGTTAACACCACCCTGCTTTCCCTGCTGGTTTGAGCAAGTTAGAATTGCCATCACACTTCTGCTTTGTGATGTTTTATTCCCCATCTACAGCAGTGTAACTGTGTGGCTTTAAGTTACACACTGTAGAGAACCCAGTCTGCAAATGTATAAACTGTTTCATTTTGACTGTTTGTAAAGAGGTGATGGGAGAGGGGCAGTGGTTCCCAAGAAACTTATGTAATCACTAAACTTAAGATCCACTATGCAAAGTTGTTTTCTTTAAACCAGGAGATAGCCTCAAAATGAGCTTTACTCTGGTCAGTTCTACACTAGGATCAAAGGAAATGCAAACTGCAGTCAGTGCTTGCTGAGGCTTTGGTCATGGTGGATTTGATATAAATGGTGATCAGGACTATTGGCACATACACTATCCCATAGTGCATGTCTTAGCATGTGCAGCAGTTTCAGTGTATCAGTTCTCAAAGCTTTCCAGTAAGCAGTGAGTGGAAAATTCAAATGACTGCTTATATTTACCAGTGGGAGAAAGAATAGATTTTTTCATAAGAAAAATACAGTTACTTTACTTCAAAAGGAATCAAAAATTTCATTGTACCTGATAGCTATCTGTTTTATTTTTTGGCTTTTTAAATAGACATTTTTTATGGAAAATGTCTCTGAGAAGATCATCTTGGGAGTGCTTTTATTTTGTCTGCTGTGACGTAAGGCAGGAGCACACAACTCAGCATTTCTCTTCTTTAGAAGCTTATATTAATTTATTTTGACAGCATTTCCAACTCATATAGTAGCTAAGGATTATCTGTTTATGCTACCTGCTTGTTTTAGACAAGCAATGCTTTGCGTGAGACTATTAATTTGGCAAAGGGCATGGGTTCACATTTGGTTTTCATAGACTGATAGATTTAAAGACCAGACCATTATGATCATCTAGTCTGACCTCCCACTTCAATCAGGGCACAAGCCTCACGCAATCCTTGCTGCAACATGATCATGTGTTCATGAGCTAGACAGCAGCTTAAAAATGTGATCAATACTGAGTTGCCTTCCTCTAGTTTTTGGCATTAATTTTTCCAACTTAGCCTCCTGTCCCTGGATCATATCACTTTATAGGCATGCAAAGTCAAAATGAAACATCATCCTTAACTGTCCTTTTCAATTACATGTCTGTGGTTTCATCTACTTGGATTTAACCCAAGATTATAGGAATATTTATGTTATATAATTGTCAGACCTTGCTAAATGGACAGTAAGCATTCTTTTCATTTTATACTGTTGTAAAAACAGTTTCAAAGCATGCATGGAATGTCAAGATCTTGGGCTGGATCTACATTGGTAAGTCTGGAAGCATTCAGCCTTGCTTTTGCTTTTTGAGAGCAGTTTGCATCTACTGAATTAACATATGTGAAGCCTGTCCACAGAGCAAATGCAGAGCAACCATTGTTGCTCTTTTAAAAAAAATACCACCAGAGTTTCTAAGATCAGTTTTTAATAGACAGATAACAATGAAAATTAGCAAGTGACAAAAAATGGTAAGAAAAGGAAGGTGCGAACATTTAAGAAATTGTGATTTACCTGGAGCATTACCAAAAATACAATTGTAATTTGGTTTGCCCAACAGAACAGCAGTAGAGGATCAGGTGGGAAGAGGGAAGGTACTTGGAATCAGGTTACTCTGCTACTCATTTTTACATGTACTCATCATAATGTGAGAACACACTCTCTTCAGACTTCAAACCTGGCTAAAATTCACTGTCCCAAGAATTCTGGTCTACAACAACTAAATTAGTTTTCCAAGTTGCCAAACCTCCAAATCTGGCAGTGTTGTCTTATGCAACTGGGGAAGTTCAGGGTGTGGATGAGAAATGAGGTTGCAACACTTTGGAAAGTCTCTGAGCAAGCATCTGTTTCTCAAATTTAAATTTTCAGGCCTTTTCTGTGTCCCCCCCTACATGGAGTAAAGAAAGAGGGCAGAGCTCAAACTCTGCAACTTTACTATCACGTGGTAGCTAAAGTGGCTCCATGGTCTGTCTGAGAAAATAATAGGGGAAAGTACTAGAGGAAGATACTGCCAAGGGAAAATCTGGGTAAACATACTGCAGGAATTGATCAAGTCTTATGAGCTTTAAAACTTTCGAATCAGGCCACTTTTAAGAGCTGCCATTCAGTGCTGCCCTAGTGAAACTGGAAAGATTGACATTCATTTCAGACAGCAGCCACCAGGTTCTTGTCGTCAGGTAAAGCATTAATGGAAACTGATATTCTTCAACAAAAATTTAACAAAACTCTGATTATTCTTGACTTTAAAAAAACCCAATATCTTGCATACCAAACTGCATGGAAACAAAATTCCAGGCTTCCCATATTTAAAATTACACAGTTCAAGGAGATAGAGCATGGGAATGGATTAACTTCAGTTTTTCTAAGGCAAAACACTTGTTTCATAGTTTTCTTCCATTTTCATGGTCAGAAAATGCAGAAGATATTGAGAGACCTGTGTGAAGCCATAATAATATATATGGGTTTATATTTATAATCACTGCATAGGAAACTTTTTCTAAAATTTTGTTCTTCATCCTATATATATATATATATATATATGTATAAATATATATATATAAAGGAGTATAAATTATTATATCCAAATGTTGGAAGTATTCATAATATAATAATGTATATATAATCTATATGTCAATAAATTTCTGTTTCAGAGAAAAATGCTGACTCTTCTTGTCTTAATATTGAAGAGAAATAACTTTCAGTTATTTGAAATCATTGCAGTGTTCCACAACCATTTTGAATACATTTTTTCTTCATGGTATATATAGGTACCAACTGCTAGTATTTTTTATGTTCAGTAATACATTTTAAATTAGATAACCTCAATCAAGAATACACAATTTTTATTGAAACATTTTAGTGTAAAATATTAAAACATATAAAACATTAATGTATAAGATTAAGAAGTTTTATAAATAAAATTTAAAGCGTATTTGCTCATTTGAATCACCATAAGGAACTGTTTATTGAAGGCAAAATTTATCTGATATTGTAACTATATATGATATTTTGACTTTGCATGTGAGGCTCAGCCCTACAAAGGGACATCTGACAGCACAGCCAACATGCCTTTGCAATTAAGATTGTTCACAGCATGGCTTATGGAAATGTAAGATCCACAAACAGTTTGGTATAAATGCCTGTTCTTGTTACTCTTTGTTTTAATGGGCTATGAAATAAACGTAGTGTAGAAGGTATTTTTACAGCCAGAGCTTGTCATACACAATATGCATGGCTCTGCTAGGAAGAAAATGCCAAAATTATGTACTTCAAGCACCTATCACGCTTCTTGGAAGGGTCATAGACATAAAAGCCACCAAAATGTTGTGCTTTCCTTAGTGGAACAGAACTGACTGCCTGTCCAGTGCTTACAGCATCAGCCCTGGTAGATGCCAAAGTGTGTATCATTCAGCAATTAAATACTGCCATCTTCATTTGTTTGTAGCCACATGCAAAAATGGGAAGGGAACTGCATGGCTGCAGAAAGGGAGGGCAAAGAACAAGGTGTTTTAAACAGCATGAAATAGGCAGGGAGTAACAACACCAGAAAACACACACACACTCTAAATGAGGGTATGGAGGTGGGAGTTGGGGGAGGATTATGCAAGTCAGGTAAGTTAATGGTAGCTGCAGGGACTGAAATGATAGAATAGATACACCAGAGGAAAAATAGTAGTGTGAAGAAAAGAAGGTCATTAATAAAAGATGAGGAGGGTTGGAATTAATGAAAGTTGTGCAGACACTTGCAGTCCCTGTGAGGGGAAAAGCACAGGACTCACTTCTGGTATTCCTGCTCAGTAACTCCAGGGAGTGGGTCAGAGCTGTCCTGCTGACATGCTGACCTGCTCCTCATGTGCTTGGGCACCCCTCCTGTGGATGCAGGGAGGAGAAGGGAGGCTGAAACATTTGTTGCTAGATCTCAATCTCCCGTGCAGCTGCAGGGAGCCAGGATGCAGCCTCAGATCTGTGAGCTGGAAAGGACTTTGCTCTACCACAGTTGCAGATATTTATGGCAGCCAAGTTGATAAACACAGAAACATGCCACAAGTTCTCTCTTAAGAACAGTTAGTGAAGGCAGAGTTTGTGAGCAGGTATTTCATTCCTATCCATAGAAAGGATACTTTACTTTTGAATTATTTATTAAAAAATATAACTCTGCTGAACTAGGGAATAAAATCAAATAGATTAAAACCTCCCCAGCACTTCAAATCCTAAGAAGAAAGTGCTGACCAGTTCTGAGACCTCAGTTAGCACCAGGGTTTTAAATTCAGATGTTAGATTGGAAGCAGGAAATAAGGACTCAAAAATGTTCTCAGTTAAAACAAATATTTATTTTGGGGAAATGTTCTTGCCTTTTCTGGTCTTCTTCTTACTCATTCTTTTCCTCCTGAATAAAACTAATTGCTTAATCTAATTATTATTAGGTCCTTACAAAACCTATTTTCTAGAATTCACTCTTTTCTTGAACTTTTTTTCTCTCTTGTCTTGCATAGACAAAACATCTAATCTAATCAAACATGTAATGAAACATATCAATATGAAAGTCTTATGTTCATACCTGTGTAATTTGATTTTTCAAATATTCAATGAAGTATTAAATTATTTTAAATGTTTTTTTTTTCCTTTTATTTCTACAGCAAAATTTGGAGAGTAACCTCACCAACCTTATTAAGAGGAACACTGAACTGGAAACTCTTCTAGCAAAACTCATTCAGACCTGTCAACATGTAGAAGTGAGTATGGCGTCCATTAGAAATTCTTATAAACTTAATTACATTCATTTCTACCATCCAGGAGCAAACATTTAAACAAAACAAAAAAACCAAAAGAAACCCCAAAAAACCCAAAAAAAAACAAAACAAAAAAAACCCACCAAACAAACAAGTGAAGAAATTAATTTAAATAATGGTAAAATGATTTAAAGCTTTTTCACTGATAAGTGGTATTCTCAATACAGATAGCCTCCTTTACATTCCTTTCTGTCCTAATTATGGTGTGTTGCTATGGCCTCCACTGCTGCTTTCCTTGAACACTTACTACCTGTAACATTTGTCTTCCCAGGTCCTTTGTAAGACAGAGAAATCTTTACAGGTGGAAAATGAAGTCAAAAAAATAGGAACACCCAGATTCCCAACCTCATTTAGGTTTCTGTTTACCACTGGTTTTGTTTTCATTTTCTTTTTTTTTAGTCATAATTAACTGTCTAAATACATATCTGTACTCAAATGTCATACATGAAATATATTTATTGTCCAAAGAAGACGGGTCCTTTTAGTTGCTTCACTTACATATTCCACTCTGAGTGTCAAAAAAAAAAAATCTTTAGCAGTGTGAGATCTGAACCTATATTTTCCCTCTAGAAAAGGTGAAAAAAAGTTCACCCAAAGAAGTCAAAGCAAACAAAACCAAAACAAACAAACAAACAAAAAAGAACCAACCAACCAACCAAAGCCAAACAACCCCCCATTCTTCCAAAGAGATCATCTTATCTATGTTTGTATCTGCTCCACTTCTCTAGAACCTCACCAACTTCACAGAGCTCAATAAAACCATAAAAGTCTACCCACAGTATGAGACATTAGGTGAATGGTTAAATTCCTTTATATAGGCACCAATAATGCCAGGCAGAACAGCTGGAATGACATTAGTAGGTCTTGAGAGACAGAGATAAGGCACAATTTCTTCCTCTGTATTGAAAACTCAGAGCAAACCCCACGAAGCAGATGGGCTCAGGACAGCATAAGGCCTCTTCCTCATTGGTGGCCTGTGTCCAAGATGTGCTAGATCTGAAAAATTTAAAATTGCTCCTCATCTTCTCTGCAGTTCTGCAATATATTACCAGCTCTAAGTTTAGTGTTGCAAAGAATCCAACTTGTTCAACTGGTAACAGATGTGCTACTGTCCCTGGAGTCCTGTTTCAGAAAATTTCTCTGTAGACATAAAGCAATAGCAACATAGTTGTTAATGAATTCCTACCATGTTTTATTCATCAAATTAGTCTAATTAGCATTTAAATTAGCTAAATATTAAGAAATGAGCTTCAGTCAAAACCTTGGACCTTGGCCGTGCTGGAAATTGGGCAAGTGGGGATGGGGAAGTAAACTTTGAAGTTATCTCTGTTTCTCAGAGCCCTGTGAAAATTTCAGATATGATGTGCATATCTCCAGTATTGGAGAAACTGTGGCTTAGATAGACTTTTGAAAAATCAGTACACACTTTTTCTTCTTGCTTGTTCAGGAGAGAAATTCAACCAAAGACAGAAACCCGAATTAAAAATTGAATTAAACAATATATTGGCTAAAACATTAACAATGCAAATTTAAAATTACAAAATATTAGGAAAAGTTTCCAATTACTGTATTAGTCTTGACACATGAACTCACTGAAATGCTGAAACTGAACAGGAAGTTAGTTTTACAACAAATACTTTATTTTTCTTTATTAGAAATATTATATTACAGATAATAATGTAAAATACATTGTACATAATTTGTAGACATATAAAAACATAGGTAGTAAATTTAAAGACTTTTGTTACCTACTTTGATTTTCCTTAACTAATTTGAAATAATTTTGATTTAGATTTTGGGGGCTTTAAAACCAGTTTAAAAAAAACAAAACAGAAATAAGCTTTCAGTTTCAGATATTGTATGAACTTTGAGAAACAAGAAAGGAAATGAAATTATTATTATTCCTCGTATTAAAGTTACCAAGACTTTACTCTAATATAGATAAACTTTTAAAAGTCATGCTCACTAACATTTTTTGTGGCTATAAACAGTAACGTTTTCTTAAACCTTTATCATGTCATAAGCCAAAAAATTCAATGTTACATGAAAAATGAAAAAGGAGTGTCTTTTTTGGTTTGATATGGAGCAGAAGCTGATGTTTCCAAAACTGAACAACCAACAGGCTCTGTGTGTTTTGAATAAATTAATCCTCACCAGCCAAACCAAATGTTGTCACAAAGTCACTGTTTCTCATCTCAAGTGTGCACTCAGTGGCTTCCCAGGAACCAGCTTTAAGGCAGATTAGTGATCCACCCATGCATCCTTCCCAAATTTCATCCAGAGCAAAGGCCAAATCCCATGTTTGAAAACTAATTCTTATTCCTTTCTGAAACACTTATTTTCATTTTTTCTCCTACGAGCACACAAGGACTGACCACTGATGTTGATAATCTGGAAGCTGGAGTCCTTCCAGCCACTGGGGAGGGGTATCTGGTTTGGCTTCTCATCACAGCAATGAAGACATAAAAATTGCCTATTTTTAGATGGAGTTCATCAATTTATGACAGGACTTATCCTGATGGAGAACCTGATCTTGGGGGACTCAAGAAGTTCACTTTCAGTCTTGCATTCCTATGGGTGATTCTGGTCATAGCAGCAAGCAAATCTGTGTGAATAAATCAAGCCAAACCTGTATTCTTTATTGCTTTAAGTAAGATATAATATTAAACATTTTATAATAATAATAACAACAATTTTAGCATCTGAATGGCTGCTTTCATGCCTAACATGGATTAACTTATTTGCTTATGGCAACAATTTTTAAAATTCCATTTTCTCAAAGGGAACCACACCCTGAAATGTGATTTCTTGAGACTATAACAGTCTTTTCTGTCCCAAACCTTTAGGTTTGTTTAGGAGCATGCTGACACACTTGTTCTACTCATCTTTCAGATACATCTCTAACATGTTTTTCATTTTACACTTATTTTTCTGTCTTTGCATTCTCCGTTCCTCTGTAATCCTGTCTGTCATTACTTGGTTTTGCAGAAACCTGGAAGGCTGTTAATCAGAAAGGCTTTTTTTTCCTTCCTTAGAGGCCATGGCAAGTCCTCAACCTCATACTTCTGGCCAGGCTGCTTTCTGCAGAGCACCCCTCACCCAGGGCAGGGCTGGCCCTGCGGAGGCAGCTCTGCTGCTCGCTCTGTGCTGGGAAGGCACCTGGTGGGCTGCATAAAATGATAAACTGATTCATAAAACAGAGCTTTCTCCACAAACTGAGAGAATGGAATAGAAATGACTACTACTTGGATATGTATGCCTTTGTAGTCCTAGTTCACAACACTCACACTTCTGATATGATCTGTAGAAAACTTTTTTTAGAGCCTTAAAAACTGTCTCCAATAATTTTATCTTTAAATTTTCTGCAGGGGCCTTGTACAAATCTTCCAAAAGCAGTGTTTGGAAAACACTGGGTAAAGTTGGGAAAAGTAAAAAGTAAAGTAAAAAGTAAAAAGTAAAACTGGGATTGACTGGCCCAGGATATGGCCCTGTAGGTGAATCCCTGGGTGACAGCACCCCTGTGGCCACACCAGCCCAGCTCCAGGTGTCCCTTGGTCAGCGTGGCCTTCAGCACACCTGCCCTGCCTGAGAGCACTGTGGCACTGCCACTGTCCCCAGCACGCCTGCCACATGCAAGGTGATGAGGGCTGCATCCCACTCTGCTGGCTGGGCCTCTTCCAGCTGTATGCAGCTCAGGATTTAGCCCCTTCTTAGGTAAATCAGGGGAGGGTAAGTGCTGTCAGTGTTTAGGTTCTCCCCCTGTTTTTAGTGTTACAGGTTTTTCTGACTGACAAGGTGCCCTGACACAGAAAATTTGCTTCTTTGTCATAATTTCCACTCTGTGACTGAGTGAGGTTTCTGTAGCAATCTTTTAGACCATGATATTCATTGACATAAAGCACAAATTTAAGCATGAGCCTCTTGTGCCAGTTACTTTGTTTCTAAGCAATTTAAGTTTTGTTTTTGGATTTTTTTCTCATCTCTTCTAGGAAATGCATGATTAAATGTCTGTTATATCATCAATACCATGAAGCTTCTCATCTGTTAGACAGAAACATAATCTGAACTCAGCTGGAGGAGAAATTGGAGCAATTATCTGGGGGGGAGGAGAAAGGAAATAGGTTTTGCTTGCAGACAGCTTTATAGCATCTGTATCTCAGCCTTTCTGTTTGTTTTGTTTTGAATTCACCAAACGTCATAGGAAGCAGATTCTGGACAACACTGTAAAATAATTTTGGGTTGAATAAAGAGGGAGCATTTTCCTCTAGTTGAGTAACCCTCAAAGTGCTGCATTCTTTGCTCTTTGTGCATAATAGAAATGCTCAGTTTCTAGCTCACTTCTAAAAATCTGCTGCAGACAAAATCTCAGTGTAAAGTTCCCAGTCAAAAATTGGGTTTGTGAGTGTCAAATGGTGTTTTTTATAGTCATGTTATATAATCACCTGAATAAAAAGCAGTTCATTGAAAGAACCTTTATTTCACTGGCACAGATACTCAGCACTCACACTTATCAGATGCATTTTACATTTCAGTGTAAAGCAGTAGTGCAAAAGCAGTGAAGAGAAGATGGCAGCACCTAAAAAATCCTGCTGTTGCTATTTTTATGAATGGCTGATATAAAAGTAATGAGCCAAACAGGAAAATTTAATAATAATGGAATCTTGAGTTTCTAGTAAGGCTTTAGCAACAGGATAGCTCCTTCAAATTTTGCAACAAAATGCCTCCATCAATTTTTGTATGGCATTTCTGTTACTTGAGAGACAGCAAAATCAAAACTCAGCTGTCAATACAATTCTCAAAGGACCCTTGTAAAATAAAGAGGCTTTGTCTGTCACTATAAAAAAAAACAGTGAGTAGTCTGTTTTCACAATTTTTCATGGTACTCACTCCTTGAGATTTGGGATTATTTTTTGTCAAAACTCAAGTAAACTGAGAAGTTCTCAACAGGAAAATTTAGTTAGAAACCCTGTATGTAAATCCTGGTGTCTGGACTGCAGTAAATGTCCTTCAGAGTAATATAAAGTCTTTGGAATAAGGAATCTACTTTGCTGGGGATTTTTTTTCTAGGAAAGGAACAATGGGTTAGATAAGTGTCTGCCATCACTGTGGAATATGTGTGATAACTTGGCAGATAACTTGGAAAGGAACTCCACACAAATTTTCTTTTTCCTCTGCCCCACTATCTTCCATTTTTGTGAAGATGCTTGTTCAGCAGCTACATTTATTTGCTATATTTAAGTGCTAAAAGTAAATTGTATTTTTTGATTTTTGAAAGAGACAGAAAAATATGAGTTGAAGGAAATTAGGAGTTCTCACTCTCAGTAAGATACTAATAGCAAACCTGATCACATACATAAAACCTTAAGATGGAGTTTACAGCATTTGTTTTTTCTAAGACAGTTTCTAATGAGAGAAGGTACAAGAGACTCTTTCTCTATTAACATTATTTTGATTAAATATGTGGCATGATCTATTTTGACTTCCAATTACTTTCATTCTACTTTTAATTCCACTCTCATAAAAGTTGATTTCATTCAATGGAAATCTCAGGTAAGCTTTATTCAGAGTTTTAAATTTATGTAGCATCTGAAAAGAGAAACTTCAGAAATAAAAACTGACAAAACAATGCTGAGTAGCCTATATGAATATTCTGTATAGCATACAGAATATTCATTCGAGGATGTCCTAAGTTACATGCCTAAGCTGTAAGCCTAGTAGTAAAATACTATTTCCCTAAAGAATTATTAAATTTATTTCAAAAATTACTAATTAAATGTATAATTGGTCTTATACAAATATGGAATTGCAGCATTTATGCATACATTTTATGTACAGATTAAGCATGTGCTGAATAAGTTATTGTACCTACGACTGTTTTGTACCTTCTGTAAATTGGAGTTGTAGTTATGGTAAGAGGTCACACAGATTGTATATAAACTAACAGCAGAGCTTTTCACTGCCTGCTAAGGTGGTCTGTCCTGATTTGCTCCACCTCTCCCTTTCTCTCATATCCAGATGTTCAGATTTTTAATAGACTGATATTCTTGCAAGACTTTGACCTTAGACTAGAAAATGGAGCTCATTTCACTATTAAACACAGGTTAATTAATGCAGCAGGTAATATTTTGTGCCTGCTATCAGAGACTGTGACTTTTCAGTCAAAATGTTGTCAATTTATGGAACCTTCTGTCTCTGAGTTGTTTATCATTATTGGAACAAAATACTCTTGAATTCCTCCTTTTTCTGCCTAACATAAACAGCTGAAGAGCAACTAGAGCAGCAGGGAGACCAAAGGCACTGGTTCTTTTGTGAGCATGTTAAACACTAGGCTGAAGACCCTGGATCCTGGATGACAGTTTTAAGTACTGAACTATTGTTTACAAGTGCACTGATTTCAACATCATGAAAGGATGGGCAGTCCTTTGAACTTCAGTGATTGAGAGTTTTTGTTTTTCTATCCTACATGAAACATATTATGTGGAATATTTTGCTCAATATGGAACAAAGGCTTAATGTCAGCAGGAAAAAAAAAAGTAAAAACAATAAATAACTAAATAGTGTTTAATTAAAAAGTATTTTCATTATTTACATTTAAAGAACGGTCTAACATAAAGTGTAAAAAAAAAGAGAGTGAAAATAATGAGATTCCTATAATTTTTTTTTTCCCATGAAATTCTGGGATTATTTTGTTTTAGGATGAGATTGTAAATGTCACTAGAGGACATCTAGGTGTCTTGCTGGTTCGTTTTTCAACAATGTGCTTCAAAGCACAGTGGGACGAAAAACTTAAAAATAATATTTTAGTAAGTAAAATGAGTACTTCAATCTTCTAAGAAAGGTTTACTTTCAGTCAGAATTGTGGCAGATAATCTTATCTGCCAGACCCAAAGTGGTTTAGCTATCCCAGCCTAATCGATCCTTCATTCACAAAATTCCTGCGTAGCCAGAGTAAGATGGCATCTTTTTGCACTGACCTTTGTTTAACCTGCTCTGAGACTGCCTCTAAACACAGGTCTCCTGGTTAGAGATAAATGTGGAATGCAAACAAAAACAAAGCCTCTGGCACAACTGAAATGGAAGATGACCTCTTCTTTTTTTTTTTTTTTTTTTTTTTTTTTTTTTTTTTTTTTTTTTTTTTTTTTTTTTTTTTTTTTTTTTTTTTTTTTTTTTTTTTTTTTTTTTTTTTTTTTTTTTTTTTTTTTTTTTTTTTTTTTTTTTTTTTTTTTTTTTTTTTTTTTTTTTTTTTTTTTTTTTTTTTTTTTTTTTTTTTTTTTTTTTTTTTTTTTTTTTTTTTTTTTTTTTTTTTTTTTTTTTTTTTTTTTTTTTTTTTTTTTTTTTTTTTTTTTTTTTTTTTTTTTTTTTTTTTTTTTTTTTTTTTTTTTTTTTTTTTTTTTTTTTTTTTTTTTTTTTTTTTTTTTTTTTTTTTTTTTTTTTTTTTTTTTTTTTTTTTTTTTTTTTTTTTTTTTTTTTTTTTTTTTTTTTTTTTTTTTTTTTTTTTTTTTTTTTTTTTTTTTTTTTTTTTTTTTTTTTTTTTTTTTTTTTTTTTTTTTTTTTTTTTTTTTTTTTTTTTTTTTTTTTTTTTTTTTTTTTTTTTTTTTTTTTTTTTTTTTTTTTTTTTTTTTTTTTTTTTTTTTTTTTTTTTTTTTTTTTTTTTTTTTTTTTTTTTTTTTGCACCATTTCAAACTAAAACATTTATATTCAGATGGCAAGCTGATTAATATCACGTATTTCCAAAGGCACGGTTTGTCATCACAGATAAAATCAGATTTACGCTTAGACTAGGGAAAACCTGAAAAAGTTATTTTCCAAGAGTTCTGTTTTTGCTCTGTAGAAGACTAAATTGAACAACCCATAACATCAGACAGGGACATGAAATAAAGAAAGTTTGAATCCACGACTCTCATGGCCGTAAAAAGAAAGGGAAGGAAGTTTTTCATAAATGTGCATTAATGATTATCCTTTGTATTTCCATTAAATGAATAAATTACATATGGATGATGTTAAAATAATACTTCAATGTACTCTGGCTCTATGAAGAAAAGTTACTCACTTTACAACATGGAGTAAAATAAACAGGCCTCTCTCTTTAGAAGAGTAAATCCTTTAATTCATCTAGGGACACTAATCCAAGAAAATGTATTCCACATCTACACGACAATGAAGAAAGTTTTCCTAGAGCAAATAGGTATCAGCTATTATATGTAAAAATGTTAGGTTTTTTTAATCTCAATTTCCGGGTTTGGTGCAAGAAGAAATTCAGGCTCAAATCTAAATTGAAGTATGTGGCAATGATGCAACAGGTTTTGAGTGGAATCATTCAATTTACTTTTCTGATATTTTTGTCTTCTTTTGAGTTTACAGTAATTGTTGTGAGTATATAGTCATTCTATAGCCATAGTATATAGTCATTCTATAACTACCCACTCAAACACATAAAGAAAAATTCACACCTCTTCTTTACCTGTACAGCCACAGCTGCAAATAATTTATTTTTTTAAGAAATTGAAACCATTTTTAAATCATGAAGCTGAAACTCAAATTCATACCTCAATTTCTAAAGATCAGACTCTTTCTACAACCTGCTTTCTTCCATTTTGCATAATCAACTGATGACTAGGAAATAAAAATTGCTCTGGTTTTGATGAATTTATCACTATGCTAAGCATAGCCTTAAAAAAGCAGACCCCCCCTAATTTAAGAAGTCTTATTTTGCTTGTCATTTAGAGATTGTTTGCCAAAAAGACACATGAAGATTTCCACTTGTGGAGAGAATTGCCTCACCTATAAGGAATCTCAGAGGAAGAGTTTTGTTATTGCAAGGAAAATTCTTCTGAGACACTAAAAAAGTCCTTTGCTTCAGTATATAAGTTGAGGAAGTTTTCATGGGTATGAATCCAGCCCTCTGATTCTGTTTGTCTTTAAATTAACCATAGAAGCTCCACTGTAACCTCAACTCTCTAGCCATTCTGCAGTTTTGTGATTTCCCAAACATCTGCTGGGGACTTTGAAACCACCACATTCATTTTCTTACAAGTTAAGCTGCAATTTAACTCAGGTCTCTGAAGATGAAAGCCTAGGAAGCCTCTACAGAGAGCAGAACACTTTCCAAATCAGTTCTCAGCTTGTGGAGCTAGAAACAGCTGGAGAGCCCTGCTCTCCCCTTTGGGCTGAGAGGGCTTCCTGTTTCCAGCTCCCTGACACACATCTGAGGAACCCCCATTTCTCTTCTTTTTTTAACTACACCTACTTCCTGAGGCAAAAGGCAACAGTCCCTATCCATATGTCTGGAAAACCTGGAAAGAAAGCTGGAATTTGTAAGGTTGTTGGGTTTTTTTCAGTAAAATATTTGAGGTCTGTGTGTGTTACAGAAATGGGAATAAATTCCCCACAAAAGCAGGAGAACTAGAATCTGTCCTTCTTCTCCTCTGTAGATGTCATAGCTCTTGCTAAATCATAACGCCTCCTAATCAATTTTAATTTCCATTCCATTCTGGAATGGAAAAGAAATTTATAAGAATGATACCAATAAAACAGAAAGCTTTAGGTTCAAAGCATTTCTGGACATGGATGTTTAAGGAACCAGTTGATGCCAAAACTAATTGTATTAATAGTGAAATTTTCCATAGAAATATAGACATTTTCCATAGAAATATGTCACCAAGTATAGCATAAACTCTCAGACAGTAGATATCTCAGATTAAAGAATCAACCTTCATCTTGGGTGGAAGGAGCCCAGACTGAAGTCAGCTCTCTCTATGATCTGGAGGCTTTCACAAAGTGTGTAACACAGTCACCAGACTTTATGAGGCAGCTATCAGTCTCTTTCAGCAAACTCCTTGGAAAGAGGGCTTGTTTTTTAATGTGGAAAAAATGTAGAATGTAAAACCTCAAATATTTTCACCAGACAGAGCTCACATTCCTTGGCCAGCCCAGCTGGAAGTTATTGTCAAGGTTGCTGTTTGTCAAAGGACTCAAGCAGAAGGAAAAGCCTCATTCTGTTGTTTTTGTAGCACCTGTACAGTGGAGCCCTGATCCCTGCCTGTGGCTCTTTGGTCTGACATATGACTCCTCGGGAACATACAAGTAAATAATATTTAATGGTAATCTCACAAATAGTCCCTTTAGGGCCACAGCTGATGTAGTGCACTTAAAATCAGGCATGTGCTCAATTATAAAGTTATTATTGAATCAGAGGCTTTGGGAGCTGAAAATATGATTAAGGAGTATTTCAGCTTATGAAAAGCCCCTAGATTAAATGCTGAGGGATTTTTTTTCATACAAAGCTCAGACATATCATATAATTTTAGAATATTATTTTCATTTTTAACAAGCTTGCCCAAGCTATAAAAGTTGGAAATGTCTTCAAATGGTGTTTTAAAGAGAGTATACTTTTCAGATTTCAAAGAAAAAGAAAAGTCTGCAGTCAGTGCGCTAAGAAATCTAGAGATTTTTTCCAAGCATTTTGTTTTTTCTTAGTCTAGATCTTTTTAGGGTAAGATCCAATTAATACATTATTATTCAAATCAGCCAGAGTACTAAATGAAACAATGTTGACTTAACCTTCCTGTAACTTTCATGACAGTTATCCCAAAAATTAATTAGGTCTTCTTGACAAAGCAAATTGGTGATGTAAGTGGTGCTAGAAGTAACACTTTGAGTGGAAGCTACTCAAAAATCCCGTCAAGTGTTGCCATAATTAAGTGCCAAAAGTGTTACTGTAATTAAGTGCTGGAGTTGGCTGTGGCATGAGCCGACCTTGGTATTGACACAGGAGCTGTGCCCACATGCAGTGGATGTGATCACTGCCCCAGGCTGAGCCTGTGTAGGCTTCCCTGATCTCCAGTAGAATTTCAATCCAGTAGTGAAACTGAAATCAGGGCTGGGAAAGCAGTGCATGGTACAGCTTGTTGAAAGCAGCTCTGCAGAGTTTAGTGCCAAAGAAAGATGTATGATGCAGCTGAGGTACTGGGACAGCAGGAACAAAGGGAATAGGAGGGACAGTGCAGATTGACTAATTTTTCTAGATTACCTGAGCTATCAATGGAGAGACAGTGGCACTGCTGGAGGCTTTGGGTGGGCTGTCTCGTGCTGTCTCTCCTCATGGACTGTGGTGAGAAGCCAGGCAGAGCAAACAGCAAATGTAAGGAGAACCATGGGCACCTAAACCAGCATAATAGGAATACCTTCTACATCTTCACCAGCACTTGCAGTCACAGCTGACCCCTTCCAGAAACAAATGTATTCTCTCTTTATAATCTTGATGTCTTAATTAATAATTAAGCCTCTAAAATGTGCAAACAAACTTTAACTTTATGAAGATTTCAGAAAGATAATCCAAAGCCTTGATGAAAGCAGGTCTTTATAAACAAGTCCTCTCTTTGCCTGGAGGATACTGTGTATTTCACATAAGAAGGTTATTTGTAAAATTGGTTCCGGTCCAAATTTAGATATATAAGCATTTGCTTAAGCTTAATGAGCTCCATAATGTGCTTACAGGTAAATGCATGTTTAAACACATTGTTGGAAGGAAAGAAAAGAATACTGATGCAGAATCATAGGGTTCATCAAAAAACAACCAAGGGGTGCAATATAGTTACTTGTCCCCTGAAAGTAATCCCTGTTGCTCCCCAATGACTCTTATCATCCCAGTGGAGAAGGTGACATGGCTCTGGAGGCAATTAGCCAGGGCTGAAAGCTGCTTTACCTTCTTACCCTCTTTTAGCAAAGTGCAAAGTGCAAAAACATAGCTCTGAAATAAGTTGGGGTTTTTTTAATTATTATTATTCTAGACATGATTAGAACTTTTTGCATTGTTTTCTGACTCTTTACATATATATGTAAACTATACATGCCACTGGTGGGGGGAAGTACTTTCTTCTGGTTGTATATAGAATGTTGACTTTGCACTGAAAAAAATCAGTCTCCTTCAGAAACAGAACATACTCATCTGAGAACCCAAACTTCCCTATTGCAAGTTTTCTTTTCTTTCTTTTTTTTTTTAACAAAAGTTAGCACTTTCTGCAGAAAGCTGATGTTTGTGAGGGTTTTCGCACTAAAAAATTTCATTTCCTCATATATTTGTACTCTAGAAAACTACATGAGCACATTATTTTCTATCCAATTCTTTGCTGAGGCAAAGCAGGAATAACTAAGACAGTCAACACACATACTGATATTGTCATGTGGATCTTTGATAACTTGAATTTTTCAGGAACCAATATGTGGATATGTATGGTTTCAGTAGTTCACTGCCCTTTCCAGTAAAAGGACTTTGGATCATTAAATGCAGCTGGAAGGAGACAGTTTCAAATCCTCCTAAAAGGAGCCAGTTTTTCACTTCACTGTGAGTTAAACTGTGGTGCTCATTTCTGTAGAATGATGCAGATTCCTAAGGTTTCCAGGATTTGAAGGAGAAACTAAATAAATCCATGTTATTTAATTCTTCTGGATATTAGTAATGATCTATATCTGGTTCAAGAAGACCGCGCTACAAATGGCTGGAGGATGAGAAAGCACTCATGGGAGTCATCATACATGTTGGGACTTCTTTCCTCCCAGCACTCTTTGCTATCAGATGCTGGCACTAGCAGCAGTGAGAGGGAATGCTGCACCAGGTGGACTCTCTGATCCTGTACTTGTGCCCTTAAGCACGCTGGTGCTCACTGCAGTGCTTTGTATGGCTGCAAACCCTGACATGTGAAGCACCTCCTAAAGAGACCTAGCTTCTCACTGGTGTTTGTTAGAGCTGGCACCACTCAATACTCACCAAAGCAGACTTTTCTCACTTGAGTTAGAAACACCTGATTATCTATTTGCAAGTCCTGCCTCCTGCAAACAATACATTGAGACTCAATTCAGTACTTCGCAAAATCCAAAAGAGGGGACTGAAAATAACACAGATTATACACAGAAAGGAGAAAAAAAAAAGCCAAACCAAATATTTTAGGAAATGCAGTTTTTAAATTAGAAGATGGAAAAGGAAAATATCAAAAAAAGGTTTTGCTAATCATAAGGTTTTGCTTCATAGGTAAACGCATCCCGCCAAGAAACCAAGCTGATGGAAGAATGTGACCAACTCATTGAAATAATCCAGCAAAGGCGGCAAATAATTGGAACCAAAATCAAAGAAGGAAAGGTAAAAGCTTTTCTTCTTTAGATCACAACTAGGTCAACACTGTTTCCTTTTGATTGAAGCTTTTTTGACTGCAGATATTATTGGTAGAAATTTGTAAAAGTCCTTTTATAGTTCTTGGCTCCTGACTGTTACTTTCATGTAAAGAAGAATGAAATCCTTGAAGACTAGTACTCTAGACATCGACTGTTTATTTGGTATTTCTCCTACTACAGGTGATTATGGATTTTAAGGATAAATCCAGAAATTTTGTCATGATCAGTAAATGACAAATTATGTCCACTTAGTGTTTCCTTCACTCTGTTATGTGCCTGACAGTATTTCCCCCAAAGTATTAACTTTCACAAAATGTCACAGCAAATATTTCACAAAATATAGAATCATGTCTCGCAATTATCTTCTTCTTTTTTTTCTAGGTACTTTAACTTTTTATTCAAATACTATCACAGAAAAATTTTGTTCCAGTCATTTACAAAAAAAGATATTCAAAAGTGTGAAAGAAATTAAATTAGGTGTTAATTTCTAATTCCCAAAAGTTCCATGATTATTAGTAGCAAACACATTGAGCAGGAAAAATCTTTGATACTCAAGTTTCAATGCATTTTGCTAGCTAACTGTTAACTCAGAAATGCATTAGAGTTGAATTAATGTTTTTATTTTCTAGGTACAAGGTGTTTACTGTTTAACTCCTAAACTAACTAATTCAGATATTCAATCTTCTTGTGTGGGAAAAGCTCCAGAAAGGAATAAAGTCAAGAGCAGGTTACATGGTTCATGTGGATGTTAAGATATTCCAATTAACTTGAAATTAAAAGTCTGTAGGCAAGGGCTAACTTAAACCTGTTTGAAACCACAGGTCCTGTACATTGTGTGAAAAAACCTGAATTTCCTTGTGCTGTTGACAAAATATAATTCCCTTGAAATGAAATAGATGGCCTACATTTTTGTTTCGACTCCTTTCCTCTATGCAGAGAGACCAGGTGTGCTACCAATGAAGTAGAAAACCTACCATTCATCTGGATTTGTGCAATATATACATTGCTTTTAAAAACTCTGTTGCTTGCAAAAATGTATTCTAGTTTCCATTAGCATGGAAGATTTGTAATATAGTTGACTCCAAATTTATTAGAACAGAGCTGTTATCAGAATCTGTCTCCATTCTTTGTTCTATTTTGTTGAGTTAAAAGTTTTATCAGTGGAGGTCCAGTCAAGGTCTGGAATGCTTTGACTCAAATGTGATATATGTTGAAAAATTTCAAGGTCTCAAGAGACCCATGTGAAAAGCCACAAGAAGTTCTGCCCAATGTATCTTCCTTTAAGAGGGCCTATGGCTAAGAGTCTTTCTGGAAGGTAGAGAATGACAAATTTCTCTGTAGGACTGTGGGTGTGGCTGCAGAGCTGGAAATGCTCTAGTGCAGCTTCAGTTGCACACAAGTCTGAATACCCTGTGCAGCTCCACACTTAGTCTCACCTATCACCCAAACCCTGTAAAATCCCACAGAACATGTAACTGGAAAGAAGCAAATATCAACTAGGTTAAATAATCTGAGGGCAGATGTCATTCCTACCATTGCAGAAGTGGGTGGGGACTGAGTGAGATGAGACTCTTCCTTTTTCAATGTATCATCTTCCTCTTCTTGAAGATATAAGAAAGAATCAATCAAGTGAAAAATATAGTTCATATTTAAACATCACAAATCATGACATGCCTTCTACTGCAAAAAAACTTAACTTTTACTTCAGTTCACTGTTTGCTTGTTAATTAATTATTAAATAAAGAGATTAACTTCTTAACACTGCAGTGAACCTCTCCCTGGTTAGACTGGTGTAGACTGAATTGTAATCTCTGCAAATACACAGTTACAGGAATCACTGTGGCATTAGTTCATCCTAGAAGCTGATCAAATCATTAGCTTTACCAAAATCTGGGTATTCCCAGCATTTTTTTCTCCTTGCCATTTCTGTCTTTAAAGAGATACAAATATTATGTGACACAAATAATTTGACCAGTATTTTTTTTGGAAAGTTTTTAAAAAATATTCTCCTACTTGTTTCTTTTGTCAGATAGCTACACTAAGATATCCTCATCACTGCTTAGGATGAAAATATATCTGAAAGTCAAATCAGCAACTTCATAGCCTGTGCCCTAATTCCTGAGATTGGGAATGTTATCTTGATTATAAATTTGGACATTTCTGCCAACCCACTTGGTTGTTAGTTCCCTCATTTGGCATGTAACTGGGTCTTAATGTGCCATTCTAAACTCCAGAGTTATTTAATTTCCTTCCTATTTCTTACTCCTGTTCAAACTATGTTCCTGAAAGTTTTGTTAGCCAACATTGTCTTTAAATGGAGGACTGTGCCCTTCCCTGACCTTTTTGCTAATAATTACAGTCACATCTACTCTGTTTATCTCCAGCACATATGTTTGCAGTAATAATATTCAGCTCTCCAGCACTACTGTGCTTTTGTCCAGTTAAAAATATCCAACAAGAAAACACCCTATTTTACTTAAAGCACATAATGAGTTCAGGCACGTATTGTTAACAGAATTGAACAGTCTTTTTCTGTTAACTTTATTTTCAGGGTTTTTTTTTTTTTTCTTTTTATGAAACCAAATTAATAGGAAAAAATGTAGTTAATCTATAAGTAGCCTTTAACACAGATCTCATCATTTCTGGGAAATGGTTATCTAAATAGACCTTAGTTATCATGTAAGCAGAAATTACCAGGAAATGACGTTCCTTCTGCTGGAAAATAGGCCAGCTGTGCTTGTTTTGGCTCTCCCCTGTTGTTTTCCATGTGGAAAATATTCTGGCAGAAAGGCTGTGCCTGTCCCTTATTAAAATGTTACATGGCTAGATGGAGTTCACCACAAAGCTTGTCACCAAAGCCATTCGTCTTAACTCCTCTTTTGCCCAGCTTTACCTCCGAATTGCAAACCCAACCATGATTTGTGACCTTAGAGACATGACTGCTTTCCTGTGTTTCCACTCAAGGTGGTGAGGTTGAGAAAACTGGCTCAGCAGATTGCCAACTGCAAACAGTGCATCGAGCGCTCGACATCGCTCATCTCTCAGGCTGAGCAGTCGCTGAAGGAGAACGATCACGCTCGCTTCCTGCAAACAGCTAAAAACATCACTGAAAGGTAAAGGAGATGTTCCTCTCTATAAAAAGAAAAACCTCACTTTGAGGCAGGTGGGTGGCCATAGTTACTGTATTGTCTTGTCACATCAGAGATGTGGTCAAAGACAGGGGGGTAGTTGACATATTCCCCCGAAATGCTACTTTGTGCTCTACCAGATTGGGATGAACCTTACTGTAATGCTAAATCAAAACATCCCTTTGAGAGGAGGAGCAGTCAAAAAGGTGCAAACTAAGAGTTACAACGATAACAACATGCACAAGTGAAAGAGTTAGGATGGTTGCCAAGCAGATGTCTGATGTTAAACACACTTTAAAAAATGGGTTTATGGCTGAAATTTCTACTTCATGAAAAATTCGGAGATTGAGAAAGAAATCAGGCAGTAAGTACATTTCTTGGAAGCAACTAGGAATTATCTTAATGGATTCATGTTCTTTACAAAATAGCAAGCTACGAGATAATGAAATGTGTAACTTTATGAACCTGCACCATGCATCTAGAAGACATGGAGATTCAACAGTCCAGGAGGTTTGGAAGTTACATCAGTTGTTGTGTTGGGCTCCTGGGTGCAGGGAATTTCTACTCCTTTCAGGATCCTGGCTTCTCTTCAGCATGTCAGATGTATCAAGGATCCCAAAGACAAGGATCATTCTATCAGAAAATTTGGTTTGGTTTTCAGTGCAATGCTGTGAATGCTGAAATATACCCAATGAGTTTCAGCAGGATTTCCCAATGTAAAAATATTCTACTGGAATATCAACTGTTTAGCAACCAGAATTTTTTTTTAATTTAAAACTTTTAAGAAAGGAGAATAAGGACAACAAAGAAAGACATCAATAGTATGCTCTTTTAAATTTTTAAATAGATTTTTTTTAATAGGTTTGGGTTTGGGTTTTTTTTTATTTCTGGGTTCACATTATATCTTCACATTTTCCAGCCAATTTCCCCAAATCCAAACCATGAAATTACCTGCTCATATTACACTTTTTTTTTTAAATATTTCCCTTACTCTGGTGTGCTGGATCAGTCTTCATCAAAGATAATTATTAATTTATAAATAAGCCAGCAACACTGGGTTGCCCATTAAGATTCAGAGAAATGAAAATCAGTTAAAAAAGACAAGGCCAGGTAAGACAGTGGGTTATATGTTGTCTCTCAGACTGTGGTTTATATTCTGTCACCAAGCAATTGTGGCATCCCAGTTGAAGCCAGTAGTAAAACTGCGAGTGTCAAAAGCTGAAGGTGAGGGTCTGCCCTTTTTTTCAGAATTCAGCAGAAGCAGCAGTAGGGCAGAAACTTGTGCAGACACAGGGCTTTCTAACTGACTACCACAGAATATTCAGAGAAGCTCCATTTTGAACTTGTAAGCATGAACACTTGCATCATAAATACAGTACTTTCACAGGAGAGACAGAAATGAGACAAGCTGTCATATGTGCCCAATCAAACAATTCTTGGCTATCACAGATTGCTGTCTGTAATGAGATGGCTGTGAACACCCTGAAAATCAGAGAATCATTCCAAGCAGTGAATAAAACCAAGGTAAAAAAGATACCAAGTGCTAGCAGACAAATTGCAAATGGAAAAAGAGGCTAAATAGAATTAATAAATTATTCCTCACAAGTAAGTCTCTTAGTTCTCCTGTGGTGAGCAACATTTTGTTTGCTTTTAGACTGCTCATGTAACAGTCTCACCAGGGCTCTGAGCTCCAGCAGCTAAAGAAGTCTCCTGAAATCATGCTCATTGCATTTCTTCATCCACACATTTCAAAGTAATTGCTTTTCTGTTGTAAGCACAACGGGCAACTGCACAAGCAAAGTCATTCCATTCACTCTGATGATTAAGTTGTGCATTATTTACAGTGAGTGAAATGCATTTATCCTAGAAAAACCCTTTCCAATCAAGTACAGTGTCAGTGTTTACAGTGTCAACAGCAGGCAGAATTACAAGACAAAATTCAATGCTCTGAACCTAATATGGTGACATGGTGTCTGAAATTTTCAATTGTTGATCTCACCAAAAACTGACTGTAACACATGTAAATACAGAGCACCTTTTGCATATCCCCTAAAGGAGTCCAAAAAGGCCTGCTGATATAAAATAATAATTTAAAAAATCTGTCCTAGGTTCTACTTTAAGCTGAGTTCTACATCCACAGCTGCAAGAGAAACAATGCTGAAAATTGTATAACAACAATATGGACCAGTAAACCTCCTCAGTTCAGCTTTTGAAAATGATGCTGAAGACAATGAGATGTACAGCTCTGGTTTTGACTTTCCTTATTGTATTTTCCTAAAATACTACACAAAAAATATGTGAAAAAATAGTCCTTAGTAAACATTTGTCCTAGACTCATTTCAGTCCTGTCTACAGAAAAAGAATAATATGGGAAAAATTTAAATTGAAACAATCAAATATTTTGATCAGACATGTCATAAACAACAGATAACAGACATAGATTGCATGCATAGTTGTGTGTTTATCTCCAAACTGAGATAAAAAAATTTGCCCAATTTTTGTTGTATAGCATAAGGTTTAGTGATCTCTCTCCTTAAACCAGTCAAACTTTCTGTAAACACATCCAGTATCCAACTCTCCAAAAATATGCATTTGGAGAAACCAGGCTAAATGGTCTGGAAAATGCTTCCTGATGGCATCTTTCTTGTGAAAGTTCATCTCTTTACACTAGTACATCTGTACAGAGAAAATGTGAATTGTGTAGCTCCTGAAACGAGGTAGGTGAGGAAAATTTTTCATATTGGAGGAAATATAAGTGTGCACACATGCTTTGTAGGGAAAAGCCTTTTAAAATAAACTCTGCTGACATCTATTTGTTTCATCTCCCTCCTGTGCCTTTTGGAGTTAACAGCAGTGTGCTGTGGTGAACAGCTGAGGGGCTGTGGGGACTGCACCAAGCCCTTGGGACAGCAGTGCCAAGGCGTGCCTGGAGCAAGAAACTGCTTGGGAAAATGAGGGCTGGTAGAGATGCAGCATCTGTCAGGATTGCTTAAACACAGCTAATTACAGAGCTCTTTCTTCTTTGGTTCAATGGGTGATTCAAAAGAAGAATTCAAGGGGTAGTGTTGCTTGGCCAATATTTTGTTAAAATCCTATCTGATACTGCATTATAGGCCTAAGCTCAGTAAAAAATAAAATTATTGGAGATCTTGCTGTCAAAAATAAAAGTGGCAGGAGAAGTTCCTAACTTAAACCATACAAATAAAATACGTATATAAAATAAATAATATAAAAGCTTATATATATATAAGTTTTATCAAGCTTTTTGAGAAGTTATAACAACAATATTGATCAAGTCCACCTTGATATAAAAGTAATTATGTCTTGGGTGATAAAAGACATTTTTCTTTTCCTTACAGGGTTTCCATGGCAACTGCATCCTCCCAGGTTCTA
>VZRH01005592.1:0-12295 GCA_013397555.1 Urocynchramus pylzowi | reverse complement strand
TTAAAACTTCAAACCACCACAGCCAGCCCTTGTTGTTGTGGGAGACTTTAACCTGCCAGATATCAGCTGGGAACTCAACACAGAAAAGAGGTAATCTAGGAGGTTCTTAGACTGTATGAAGGCAACTTCTTGACACAGCTGGTGGAAGAGCCTACCAGAGCTAGGGTTCTGCTAGATTTGCTTACAAACAGAGAAGGTCTAGTGGACATGTGGTGGTCAGAGGCTGTCTAGAGTACAGTGACCATGAAATAATAGCGTTCCCAATATGCAGTGAAACAAGGAGGGGCATCAACAAAACTTCCACTCTGGACTTCCAGAGGGTCGACTTCAGCCTATTCAAGAGACTGATTTGGAGAGTACTTTGGGAAATAGCTCTTAAAAACAAAGGGATTAAGAAAGGATGGACATAAATCAAGAAAAAAATCTTGATTGTGTAGGAGCAGAGTTTATGCTCTCCCTCACATCTCTATGTGCCAAAAGATGAACCAATGGGAAGGATGACCAGCTTGGATGAACACCAAAGAGGTTTTGAAGGGACTGAAGGAAACAAAGAGGGTGAATCACCTTTGGAAAGAGAGGCAGGTAAGTCAGGAAATGCTTAAGGATGTTACTAGGTCAAGTAGGAAAAAAGTTAAGAGAGGCAAAAGTCCAATTAGAGCTTAATCTGGCCACTTCTGTGAAAGATAATAAAACATGTTTTTTATTAATACATTAATGGCAAAAGGAGGGTGAGGAAAACCTCTTTTCTTTGGTGGGTGTGGGAGGGAAGTTAGTGACTAAAGATGAGGAAAAGGTAGAGGTTCTTAACATCTTTGCCTCAATTTTCAACAGTAAGACAGGTTGTCCTTAGGACAATGGGCCTCCCGAGCTGGTAGATGGGGTCAGGGAGCAGAATAAACTTCCTGGAATCCAGGAGGAAGTAGTTAGAGACATGTTGAGCCACTTAGATCTCACAAGTCTATGGTATCCATCCTAGGGTGATGATGAAGCTGGCCAAAGAGCTCGCCAAGCCACTCTCCATCATCTGTCATCAGTCCTGGCTCACTGGGGATGTCCCAGATGACTGAAAGCTGGCCAGTGTGACACCCACCCACAAAAAGGGCCAAAAGAAGGATGTGGGATACTACAGGGCAGTCAGCCTCAGCTCGGTGCTGGTGAGGTTATGGAACAGATCATCTTGAGCAGCATCACACGGCCCCTGCAGGATGGCCACGGGCTCAGACCCAGGCAGCACAGATTAGGAGGGGGAGGTCATGCCTGGCCAACCTGATATCCTTTTATGACCAAGTGACCTGCCTGGTAGATGTGGGGGAAGGCTGTGGATGTTGTCTATCTAGGTTTCAGCAAAGCCTTTGACATCATTTCCCACAGCATATTCCTGTAAAAACTGGCAGCCCACAGCTTGGGGAGGTGTACCCTTTGCTGGGTTCAGAACTGGCTGGATGGACAGGTCCAGAGAGTGGTGGTGAACAGTGCCACATCCAGTAGGTAGCTGGTCACTAGTGGTGTCCCCCAGGGATTTGTGTTGGGCCCAGTCCTGTTTAACAACTTCATTGATGACCTGGATGAGAGGATTGAGTTCACCATCAGCAAACTTGCAACACCAAGCTGGGACCTGGTGTTGATCTCTTGGAAGGTAGGAGGGCTCTGCAGAAGGACCTGGATAGGCTGGATTGATGGCCTGAGTCCAACAACAGGAAGTTTAATAAGTCCAAGTGCCAGGTCCTGCACTTTGCCTACCACAACCCCAGGCAGTGCTCCAGGCTGGGGACAGAGTGGCTGCAAAGCAACCAAGCAGAAAAGGACCTGGGGGATGTGACTGACAGCAGTGCCATGGATGTGACTGACAGCAGTGCCATGAGCCAGCAGTGCCCATGTGGCCAAGAAGGCCAATGGCATCCTGGCCTGTACCAGCAATACTATGACCAGCAGGACCAGGGTAGTGATTGTTCCCCAGCACTGATGAGGCCACACCTTGAGTGCTTGGTCTCTCAGTTTAGAAAGGATGTTGACATGCTCAAACATGTCCAGAGAAGGGTAACAAGGCTGATGGGGGATCTAGAACCTAAGCCCTGTGAAGAGTGCCTGAGGGAGCTGGGCTTGTTTAGCCTGGAAATGAGGGCTAGGGAAGACTTAATCACTCTCTCCCTGAAAGAGGCTGTAGTCCAGTGCAGGTCGGTCTCTTCTCCCAGGCAACCAACAACAGGATTATACGACACAGTCTTAAGCTGTGCCAGGACAAGCTTAGACTAAACATTAGAAAAAAATTCTTTACAGAAAAAGTAGTTGGGCACTGGAAAGGGCTGCACAGGGAGGAAGTGGAGTCACTGTCCCTGGAGATATTAAAAAACTGACTGGATGTGGCACTTAGTGCCATGGTTTAGTTGATAAGGTGGTGTTCAGCCATAGGTTGGGAGCTCAAGAGGAGCTCTGTGCCTCGGGGAGACCAGCTACAAAGAGTACAGACTGAGCTCTTGCAACAGGTTATAAAGAGGTGTGGAAACAAGGGAGGGATTCACCGTACAGCCAATGGGGAAAACTGGGGGTGTGGAAACTGGGAAGATAGACATGGGGGGCAACAAATTGGGGGAAACTTTGAGGGAGGACCATGACCCCTGAGCAATCACTCTTAGCCCCTGCTGGAAGGTTCTAGAAAGAGGGGATGGGAGTCTGAATGACTGATGGGGGTCCAGGGAAGAGACTGGGAGATGATTCAGCAGAAATAGGGGTGATTGATATGGGGGAAGGGGGAAGTAACTTGGGGCAAAACCATTTCAGGAGAGAAAAAGGGAGTACATGGGTGAAACCATTACAAACTGAAAACAAGGATAATAAAAACGCAATACAACAACAGAGTAGAAGGGAAAAGTAAAGAACTTTAATAAGTGGAAAACAACAGAGGAAAGAAGCTGTGCACAATACAGCGTGTCCTCCAAAGACCCCAAAATGTGGGAAACAGAACAATATATACAGGTTGATCTGGGGGCAAGGAAGCAATCATCAATGACAGCTAAGAACATTGCCTTATATGTAAAACACTGTTATCCATTCATAAACAAGAACTCTGAACATAATCTTATGTGATGCAAGTGCATTAATGTAACTATACCACAATCCTATTCTCCTTGCCATAACCCAATTGTTTCCTTTCTTAATATCCTGCTTCCCAAGACCTTAAGTTGGTGCATTTGTTCTTAACTAAGGTTAGCTCACCGTCCATCCCAACTAGTTGAACTCGCACACATGACTTCTGGCACTTGGCATCACAAGTGCTGAGGAAGCTGGCTGACATCATATCATTGTGATGGCTCTGTTGATTATCTTTGAACAGTCACGGCAACTGAGAGAGGTTGTAGAAGACTGGAAGAGAGGAAGGAACATTCCCATATTCAGGAAGGCCAAGGGAATATCTAGAAAATACAGCTCAAAGTGTTTTATTTCAACTGCATCTGGAAAACATTTGTAAACCCATGAAAGAAAAGCAGGAGAATGGAATTAGCCAGCATGGATTTACAAAAGCAAAATAATGCTTATAGAACCTGATGGTTTACTGTGATGAGGTGAAGTTGCTTCAGCAGCTCCAGCTTCTCCAGGAGTGCTCTTGGAGACAGTACCAAAGGCTTTATTGAAGTCCTGGTAGAAACATTCCCCTCAGCTTTTCCCTTATCCAGTGGGAAGGTCACCTGGTCATAAAAAGAGATCATGTTAGTCAAGCAACACTTTTTGTTATTGTTTAACATCTTCATTGCTAACCAGTATGAGGAAGAGAGTGTATCCTTCAGGGAGTTTTTAAATGGAGTAGAACTGGGAAAAGCTGCTCATACGTGACATGATTGCCACTGCCATTCAAAGCATTCATGACAGGCTGGAGACTTTGGCATAGAAGGATGTCACGTTTAACAAATGGAAGAGCAAAATCCTGCCTTGCAAATAAACAACCCCAGTCCCTCATTCAGCTGAGAGACCACCTGGCTGAAAAGGAGTTTTGCAGAGAAGGAACCTGGGTCCTGCTAGATACCTTGTTAATCGTGAGCCAATGGAACCTTACAATAAAAAAGCAGACTAGTGTCCTAAGGTATGTCAGAAAAGGCATTACCAGCCCTTTCAACAGAGGTGATCCCTCCTCTCTGATCAGTACTGATGAGACAATGTCTGGAGTACTGTGTCTAGTGTTGGCTCTGAAGTTCAAGCAAGATACAGACTTCACAGAGCATATCCACCTCAGGGTCACAAAGATGATGAAATGACTGGAGCATTTGTCATATGTGAAGGTTGCTGCAAGTGTTTAGCCTGTGGAAAAGTCTCAAGGAGCATCTTATTATTACTGTCTGTCAGGAGAGAATGAAGAAAACAGAACTAAACTTTTTTCAGTGGTGGCAGAAAACAAAAAGCAATGAGCACAAATTAAAAAACAATAAATTCAGTGTAAACACAAGGAAACTTCTTCTTTTGAGAGGTCATCTCCATCTTTGGTGACACAGAAAATCTGACTGGACACAGTGCTGGATAAAATGCTGTAGGTGACCTTGCTTGAGCAGAGAGGACAGAATAGATGATCTTAAGATCCCTTCCAACCTAAATGATTCTGTGATTCGGCTTTTCCATAAACCCTAAATGTTAGTGGTAATTTTGGAGGAAATTATCACTTCATCATGCTGTTCTAAATCAGATAACTGTCCAAATTAACAGTTTCTGCTGGTTGAACAATCCCAATCACTGCTACCTGACTGGTACAAATTGCAGCATAAATTTAGAGAAAGGGAATGTAATGGAAGCATCCATCAATATTTATTTACTTTTATGGATACATTGTTCTTTCCACATATATAATGAAGTGCACACATAAAGCTTTGTTGCAGTTCTGACCCTACCCTAATGTGTCAGATTAACTTTTAGTTTTTCAATTATCTTTCTCCAACCCAGCCCCTCAAGAAAGATAGTAGCTGCAGAAATTTATCTTCTCCATAGCTGTAACCATAGCAACCCAAACAGTTCATTTGCTGTCTCAAATAATGTGCACAACTGTCTGACTAACAATTCAGTGAGGACATTGACAAATGATCTCAGTATTCAGGCAGACATTTAAAATATGCAGATATTTGTCTGAATTTTAATATGACCGACGGATACTCAAATGATGAAATGTGTGATTCTTAAATGAAATGAAAGAAAACTTTTCCCTGAGGATACTTCTCATTAAAGGTTTCAAAACAGAGATAAATATATTTGGTGGGATAGATTCTCTTGTAGAGATAAGAGATATTTTGTTCATATGTTAGAACTTTCTTTTCCTAGACATTGTTTTTCCTTTATTAGCTAATCAGCACGGAAAGAAAAGCAAAAAAGGTCTTCTCCCTCTCTGTTCTCATCCTCTCTTGCCCCATACCCTCCAAGATAACTGAATATTCAAGGAAAGAAGAGCAGCTTTTGAAAAACTGAACAGAACTTAATTACATGGGAAAAGCCAGCGTGTGGTCCACTGGCATTATCATTAATCTGATATGAAAGCAAGAGAAGTCAGCCTCTTTGCATGTTAAATATTGACCTTCCTGATGATAATTAGCATGTGACTCTCCCAGAGGAACTGCATGTCAGGTAGAAGCTGAGCTCATTTTCACAATGAGGTTTCTTACACACAAAAATAGATATACCAAAGAAACTGTGGAATGTCCATTGCTACAGATACCAGACAAGGTTATGAGCAGTCTAATGGAAGTTGTCTCTGTCTTGAGTGGGATTTGTACCAGATGACCTAAAGAGATCCCTTTCAATCCAAATTACATTCTGAGTCCATTGCTTCACTTCAATAAGTCTTATGAAATAGTTAAAAAATTAATAAGCCTTCCGTCTCTGTTCATACATACTGGATTCTTACTAGAGAGACAAAAATGAAAGACCCTTTTTCATAACTAAACCATCTCCAGCATTTCCAAGACTATGAGGTCAGTGTTTACTTTTAAAATAGCATTGCACTTCAAAAACACATTACCTCATTTATAATGCTTCCTACTCTTCTGAACATTCATTTGTTGCAGGGAATGCAGAACACTGTCACCATTTCACATGTGAAGCTACCCTTCAACATTGGTCTTTATTGCAGGTGCAATGGGGAAAGTATCATTATCTGTGCACTGAACTTCCCCACCAATGGAATCCAGATGTCAGCTCCTCTTTCCTGGTGTCTTACCTGGTTTTCTGTCAAAAATTACAAGGATGGTCATGTGAGATGAACTTTTTGTGCTTCATTTCTTTTCTCTTCTGTCACTTGCATAACAGCATATTCCATTCAAGTGGAATTTAAACAGTGATTTCCCAAGTTGACAAACAAGATGTCCATGAGGAAAAGAACGACTTTAACACAGACTGTCAAATTTATAGTAGATCCCAAACAACTCTACTGATGCTAAACAAATAATGAAACAACCCTCCCAAGGGGGAAAAACACTGAAACCCATGCAAAAACTATGTATTTGCCCTCAGGCCCCAAGAAACAAGAGCCCTTAGTTCATTATTCTAAAAGTCTGTAGTGACCTACATGTTTGCAAAGTTAAAATTGACCAATAAAACCCCAAAAAAGCAAATAAATAAAATAATAAATACACAAAAGGAACCTAAACCAACTATTTTTATACTATTGTCTGGAAGAGCAGTGAAGGAGGTTCACAAATGCAAAGTATGTTCTTGGTTAAGCAAATGAGCATAATAAAAGAACTGGTCCTAAATCAGTTCAAACAAAGTTGAAACAAATCAGCTGCTGGCTCCAGAAGGTCTTCCTCAGATAGTAATCTCAGGATGATCACAGTTAGAAAAAAAGAATCTCTCACAATCACGACTTTACATTTTTGACAATAATTCTTCAGCAATGGTTTCCATCTCAATTTGCCTTAGTCTTTGGAGAAGGTCAAAGTTTCCTGTTTCAGGTTTTTTCCTTGCCATAACTGAAAGCTCAGAGAAGCATCTGAAAAGGGAACCACACCCTAGTTTGTAAGTAGAAAAAATGCATTCTAAAAATGAAACAGAGTTGGCAATTTCAGTGAGACTTAAATGTTGCCAAGAAGGATGAAGACACATTGACTCTGCTTCAAGAATTATTAATAATAAGCCTTTTTTGAGGGAGATCTATGCAGACAAACATGACAAATTTCTTGAGCACCAGGAGATGGAATATATGTCCTTCGTCTCCTGGACAACACCTCACTTACTGAGTTAGAAGTGTGGTCCTGATATATGTGTGCCCTTGCCCTTCTCCTTCTCTTTGCCCTTGTCCTTGCCTCAGTGGTTTCTGAATATTTCTATATTTTTGAATATGTGTATTTCCTAAATGTACCTGAATTTTTTCTGTTTAAGAATGTAACTAAGGCTTAAAGGGTCCTGTTGAACCATCTCTAGCTCTGCTACTTTTGTCCCAATCCCTTTAAAAAGCTAAGGAAATAAACTTTCAGATCTAAAAAATGATAAGTGTATCCTCCACATCAGAAATTTTAACCTAGGTAAACTAAGAAAAGGATGACCTACATAAAAAGAAGGTACATCAAGCATGGCAACTGAAAAAGTGCTTTTTAGGATGATTGTGTAAAAAAGGAACTGAGTAAAAAGGAAGTCAGATTCTAGAAAAGGGTACTTCTTCCATCACCTAACACTACCAGTGAAGAAGATAATTTCATGCTGAAGAGATATTGTAAGATCCCATTTTCCTTTCTAGCAGCTTTTTAGTTCCCATCCCTTACTTTTCTATTTTTTTCTTCCTGTTACTGTGGAGGGGAGGAATGTCACCACTAACCAGAGGTCAGAAAGCCAAGAGGACATCCGTTTAATCTTGGAATTCTCTGTGCCTCAGAGAAATACTTCACCTGATGGGAAAACAATGGAATGGGTTACCAGTACAGGAGACCTGCTATAGAAAAGACACAAGTAAATTGTTTGTAGGGAAGGTATTCTCCTTACTTTTACAGGCAGAAATACAGGTTTGGCTTGGAGGTCATAGATGCCTTTATAGAACAAGAAGAGAAAGTCTGCACACTGAAGGGAAAAAAAAAAAAAAAGCTAACTTTTTATATTTTTAGGTAAAAGTAAAGAAATATAGTTCAGGAAAATTGTTTGGCAGAGTGCAAAATGGATTGAGGATGCAATCTACTTGCCTTTCTGACAGGCTGGTAAAAACTTTAGCAGAACTAGGTTGACCTCTGTCAGGAGGAATGGTGACAGGGTATCTGAGAAGATAAAGGGGATGTATAGGCTTCAGGACTAACTCTTAGAGAAAGAAGTGTGTCTAAGGCCCTCTGAGCACCTAATACCTCAGTAGGAGAAAGTGATACTTACACAAACAACACCTGGTCTGCCAGCAGGTTTGCTGAGGTATAATAGGCAGATACACTGCTGTGTACTCCCCTCTCCTTTCACTGCCACCTTACCTTCTGCATGGCACATGACAACCTTCTGTATGAATGCATGCTTAAGCTTTTCTGTGACCTGTATCCTGAGGAGACAGCTCCTGTTCTCTGAATATATCAAGCAGGACCTGAGCTCCCATTTCACAGGTACTGAGGCTTAGTAGTGGTAAAGCATCCAGGGGGTCTGAGAAAGAGTGGAATGAAAAGTTATTTAAAGGGTAAAAATGCATCTTGGAATGAAGAGGAGATGTGGGAGTATGTAGCTGTATGTGTGTATGTAGGTGGGATGGGGGTGAGAATGCAGGAAGCTGGATTTCCCCGTTTCCCTATCATTATATTTTAAATAGATGATAAACAAAAATGTTAGGCAAAGGAAAGAGAGCATTGAAAGGGAGAGTAAATGCACCATAAATAAAGAATTCTCCCCCTCTTCATCTAGATTTTTATGCTCTGTGCACTATGTAGTAGCAGTGATGACATAGTGGAAAAAGAGGTATTTTCTTTTCCTGTATTTGCATGACCCTGCTGTTACATGTTGCCTTTTTGTAAGTTGTGGAAGTTATGAGAGAATGTATAGAAGTGCAACAAGGCAGAAGAGGGTTAAAGGCTTGCAAAGTATGTGTAAGGTTGTATTTAAAACCAACTGTCTAAGTAAGGGAAGAGAGGACAGTAGACTTCTTTAAAAACTGCAGAAGCCTTAATTCCCACACCATTTCCTTCTGAGAAGCTGAAGTTCAGGGGATCAGAAGTTCCTTTTCTACTGCTGTGTTTTAGGAAGAACAAAAGTCTTTGGTCCTGATGGTGGCAGGGAGCTGATTGCACAGTTAAGTGAGAATAATTTGGTATAAGGTCTATTATGCAAAAATCTTGTGTTTAAAGAGTGAGTCTAGGGAGACTGAATCGAGACTAATGCCCAGTAAATGTCGTGAATCAAATACTTCAGTCTCAGAAATGTCTAAGTGATGCCTGGCCAGAACTGGTGAATTTTAGATTGCTTTTCTACTCATAAAACCTACAGCAATTGTTAATATTTGTGAATTTTCACAGTTATTGACAATTTTGGGTGTAAAGAGTACTTCTCCAGACTATTGCCTGAGAAAGAAAGCAGAGAAGTTAAAATGATGCAAAAATTATTTTTTATCATTGTTGGTATGGTGACAGTTCCAACTTCATGATGTTTCCTTCCAGGGTAATTCCCCCAACAAGCTTTTGGATAGCAGTGAAATCTCAGTTGGATTCAGGGAAGTGAAACACTTTAATAAGTTGTTAATACTGTTTTTAAGTACTGTTTTATGCTTAGTTTTCTAAGCTCTCATCAATTAGGTTATATCAACAGTTGATTTCCACTTGGTCTGGTTAGAGGTTATGCCAAGTCAGATATCTACTTCTTGATCAGGAAAATGGACAGTTAGGGATACCAGTATCTGTTAAGGACTTAATTACAAATTCAGGTGACCCCTGTAGCCAAGTAGTCTCTTCCTTTACTGTTCAACAAGAAGATTCCAGAGTCTGTTATAAATGGGTTTTGGTTTCTCGGAGAAAGCAACGTAAACACATATATTTCTACTGCAGTTTATCTCTCATCCTGATTTTGTGCTTAAAACTAAGTGAATCATAGATATCTAAATTATGATCAGGAAAATAAGAGATATGTTCCATATCCTTAGTACAAAAGACAAAACTGTGTACTTAGGGAGGAAAACCCCAGACATTTGGAATATGGGCTGGGGGCTGGTATGCTGGAAAAGAGCTTTGCTGAGAAGGCTTTGGGGTTCCTGGTGGATACCAACTCAAACAGGAGCCAGAAATGGGCCCATGTCACAAAAAATGCATTAGGCAAAGGCTTGCCATCAAGTCAAGGGAGGGAATTCCTACCCTCTGGAGTACTCTGTCCCCTTCTTGGCTCCCTTATACAGGTGACACATGGACACACTGAGAGCCCAGCAAGGGGCCACACAGATGATGATGTACAGGAGCACAGGAGCATCTCTCCTATGAGGAAAAGCTGAGAGAGCAGCAAATGCTCAGGGGGATCTGAATACTGTGTATACATACCTGATGGGAAGGTGAAAAAGGTGATGGAGTCAGGCTCTACTCAGTGGTGCCCAGGGACAGGACCAGTGGCAAAATCCACTTACTTTTTCATGATAAGATTGACTCAGCGCTGGCACAGGTTGCCCAGAGAAGTGGTGGAATTGTCATCTCCAGAGATAGTCAAAAGTCTGTGGATATAGTCCTGGGTAATGTCTCTAGGTGAATCTGCATGACCAGTTGCTCTGGACCAACCATGGGGTTGAACCAGAGGAACTCCATAGGACCTCTTTAACATCAGCCACTCTGATTCTGTGATACTTAAAAAAAGTCCTGGAGTATGTACTGAATTACAGAAGGAAGCAGTTACAGCCATATGAGTTTGGTCCAGGACATCTTGAGGACATAGCATTGTCCCCAAATATGAGAAAGTCTTGTGAGTGTGTTGCTTCTCATTGTTGCTGCTTCACGGACTTGCTTAAGATTTATCATTTATTCTTGTACCTTAGAGTTCTGCCTTTCCTTTAGGTATTAGAACTATGCATAGTTTTATATATCTCAAAATTTCAAATAAATATACAGGAAATTAGCTCATATGACTGCTACTATATGTTAGTAAATTCATACTCTCATCCTGTAAGTGGAGAGGCATAGCATTTGGAGAAAGGCAATTCTTTGGTTTTCTGGTTATTTAGAATCTTTTTAGCAGAAACAAATTTTCAATAAATGTGTTTAAATGCCAGCTCACAAGAGAAATTTAGGAAGTTCATGTGACTGTCAGCTCCAAGATATCATCCTTTACCCAAGCGGTAAAAATTGCTTTATCACCTTCTGCTGGTTTTAATTGACATTTATTTGGTGAGCAGGGAAGAAGATGTATTTCTGAAAATTCTCTGGAACTGCTTTAAGAGTGACAACCACATATATGGATATTCTTTTAGAGGTAGAGTATATGTTGTTCTATCCAGACAGATCAAACCTGGGAACCTGGGAACAAACCCTTCATGTACAGGGACACAACTGAAAACTATCAGTTTCCATGCTTAAACTGATGTTTGTAATGTCTCTATTGGATGTAGCAGGAGAAGTAAAATCTATGCAAGATATTAAAAGGAGAGGACACTGATGTGTCCCTTCCTAACTCTAATTATTGAATTTTTTTATTGTATAAAATAGACTTTGCTTTAATGCAATGAATTAATTCATGTGTCTTTGCTTAAAGGTGCAGCATTTTACAATGGTACAAAAGCATCTGGTGAGCTGAAGGGAAGCTGTTAGAGAGTCCATGTTGAGTAGATATGTGCATGCAAAGCTGGGTAGTTATATGAGGCAAAGAAGGATGATTGCCATGATGGTCTGAGACTTTTTTTACTATCTCATTGTAACAGTGTAGATACTAATGACCCACTCTGCCCTGTTCTTTCTTACTCAGTTGGGAACTCTTCAGGACCTCAGTGAGAGTCTGCCTTTATGACATCCATTTCTGCATCTGATAGACTAACTAATTAAATTGAATTGTTTTGTTTTGAGACACCTTCTCATCCTATCTGTAGTAGTTACTTTATCCCTGAGGTTGGAAGCTGTAGACACTGCATTGCAGAGCTCAGGTGTATTTAATGAGTTGAGAGTAGTCAAAATATTGAGGATGTTGTTCTGCAGCTGATGTCTCTGGAAAGCTCTTGCAGGTACTAAGTACCATTTAGTGTACTTAGAAGGGTAGAGTAGGCTGCAATTCCTGATGTCAGAAACGGAACTGTATTTATTTTTAAAGATGTACTTTGAGATAATAGTAATTATGTGCTATAATTTTGATTAAGAGATTACTGAAAACTTGAAAACTTGCAGCTAATGAGGGAGGAAGTGTCGGAAGGAAG
>VZRH01005591.1:30995-47931 GCA_013397555.1 Urocynchramus pylzowi | reverse complement strand
ATCTGCGCCGCCGCCCAATCAGCGCCCGCCGCGCGGGGGCTGCCGGGAAGCACCGGGGAGACGCGGCAAGCGCGGCGGGAGGCGCTGAGGGGACTACGGCTCCCGGCATGCTCCGCGAGAAAGCGGCCACAGAAACTACAGATCCCGGCATGCTCAGCGCGGCGGGGGGGGGGTCGCCATAGGAACTACAGCTCCCGGCCTGCTCCGTAGGCCTGGAAGGAGAAGAGGAGGAGGAAGGAAGAGTAGGAGGAAGAAGGGGAAGGAAACTGTGTCCTACAACTACCGCCATGCCCCGCGGTTGGGGAAGAAGAGGACGAGAAAGAAGGAGAACCGTGGCCTACAACACCCGGCATGCCTGGCGCATGGCTGCTCTGGGACAATAATTCCCGCCCTGCTCCTCTGGAGGAAAAGCAGAGGAAGAGGAGGAGGAGGAAGAGAAGGGAGGGCGGAGGAGGGAAAAGAAAAACTGTGGCCTACATCTCCCAGCATGCCCTGCGCATGCCCACCCTGGAGACTACAACTCCCAGCGCGCCCCGCGCGGCTCCGCTGTTACCGGGCACCGGGGGCCCCTCCCAAGGTCACCGAGCCCCCCACCCCGGTACCGCCACGACAGCACAGCCGGACACCTGCACAGCTGGAGTTTATTCGTTCCACAACAAGGGCTCTGCTCCCCCCGCAGCCCAGAACCGCGGGTTTGCTCCCGGTTTTACCGAAATCGTGGCAAAGTCGCCCAAAAAGCGCCGCGGGGCTCAGGGAGCGCCGTGCTCGGCCGGAGGAGGAGCAGCAGGACAGCCCTGAGCCCGGAGGCTTCCAGGTGTGCCTGCCTCACAGGGCTGAGTTCCAGGAATCACGGAAATTTCATCTAGAGTTTGCTCTGTGGCCCAATGAGACACATATCTCCCTATCTATAATATAAAAAATACAGAGATTTGTCGGTTTTGGAAGTAAAATGTGCATTATCTGACTGTGAGCAGCAGGTGAACCTGAAAACCTGGTGCTGTTGGAGCTCCCATCACCGCTGGCAAGTGGAGACAAAGCTTCCTCCACCCCAAACCCCCCCAAGGCAGGAAAAACCCAGAATTCAGCCCATGTTTCTCATGGCAAATAAAGTATTTCAAGTAAAGATGAAGGTGGGTTCAGCATTTCAGAGCTCTGAGATCAGTCAGTACAACGCACACCAAACCTGTGCAACAGCAGCTGTGCTTCCTGCTCCAAAAAAATCCACCCCAGTTCCCATCTTTGGGCTCTTGTTGCTTTTTTTGTTTTGTTTTTAATCCTTGGAAATACCACTAGCAGTTCCTCAAAAAGAAACAAACAAACAAAAAAATCTAGACAAAGGGAAGCAGCAGAAAAAAAAAATAACTTCCCAGCAGTGAGAGAACTTTGCATTTTCTGTCCATTTTCAGTATTTTTCATCAGGGAACTAATCCTGGGTTCACCAGGACGAAGGCCAGGGCTCAATTTTGCTCTTGGCATATTAAAGAGTCTTTAATAAAGAGTAACATGTGCAAAAAAAAAGAAAAAAAAAAAAAAGAAAATTTAAATAGATCAAGCCAGGTTTTGCAGATTACTGTGGCCAGAACAGCTCCCTCCTCTCTGTGTCCTCACCCAACCCAAGGCTGGAGTACCCGAGGTAAAAACTGCACTGGGGAGACACCACCACAAAGAAGAAGCCACCAAGAGGTGCCACCTGTCACCTCTGTGTCCTTCCTGCCTCCAAAGCCAAGGTGAGCAGCAGCCCAAAGGAACAAGGAGCAGAAATTCTCCTTTTCTCCAGGAGCACCGGGCGCTCTCTGTATTTGCAGAGTTTTCCTAAACAGGTGCAGTGGGTGTCCAACCTTCCCAGCCAGGACCAGCAGCTGCTCTCCCAAACTTTCCAGAAAGTTTGTGGTGGGGTTTTTTGGGGTTTTTTTTCCCCCAGGATTATAGCTGGAATCCTTCCATGGGAGCCTCGGGTTGCTGGAAGATGTATTGCTGCTGGTTCTCGTCCACCTGGGGAGCCACTGCTGCGTCGTCCTCCACCCCAAAGTAGTGCTCAATCAAATCAAAGGCTTTCTGGTAGATCTCCTGGTTCTCATGGCTCTGCAGGAATTCTATTTTATCCAAACCTGTGGAGAAGAAAAAAAAAAAAAAAGTGGAATGGGATGAAACAAAGAAATTGGCTCTCCGTCCNTCAAAACCTGTGGAAAAAAAAAAAAAAAAAAAAAAGTGGAATGGGATGAAACAAAGAAATTGGCTCTCTGTCCCGCCAAAGAATTCTGTGAGCAGAATAAATCCACACCTAAAGCCAACTGTGCCAAAGCTGCCTCTGGATCTCCTCCCTGCCAGGGAGGTTTAGCTCATCCAGATGTGCTCCCAGCTGCAGGCTAATCCCAGATTCCAGTGGGATTAAAAATGAGGGATTTGGTAGCTGCAGGCTCTGTCCCAGGAAGCTCCAGCTCTCGCTGCCCCAGTTAAATCCTGTGTGCATCCATGCACAGTGCACCCTCAGGAATTGCAGGAATTATCCTTCCAGGGAGAAGCAGGACACCCAGAGTAATGAGAGGGCAAAGCAGACACTGCCAGCTCACAGGGAGCTTCAGACCAAAATAGGAACTTGCTCCTGCTCAAAGCATCGAGAGCAGGACCAAAAAAAAATATAAATCCATCAGCACCAAATTAAGTCACTCCAGGGAAAAGCAAATTCCCCCTGGATTTCCAGTGTAAAATTGGGCACAGTCAGAGCAATTTTAGACCCAGAGCTGTCACTTTTTACTTAGCTCAGCTCATTTCTGGTTCATGTTCCCACCTGGTGCAAGGCACGATTTTCAGCCTGGACTCCAGGTCAGAGTTTTTACTTCCAAGTATTTTCTCATCACCCACTAAATGAATTAGCCAATATTTGTTCCAAAATATTTTCAATTTTGGAATACAATAAACCCTTCAACAGAGCAGAAAAGCAAGCAAGAGAGCCCTGCAGTGCCCCACCTACCATAGGCCTCCTCAATCAGGCTGCAGTAGGGGTTGATCCCAGTCCCACTCTGGTTGGCTTCCTGCTCTCCCAGCCTCAGGATGTTTTCCAGCCCATTCAATGCCACCAGAACAATCTTGGAGTCCATGACAGTCAGCAGGTCACACAGAGGTTTGATGCAACCCAAATTCACCAGGTACCTGCAGGGAGGGAGCAGCACCAACATCACTGCCTGCTCAGGAGCTGGGAGGCATCCCCTTTGCTCCATGGGAAAGCAAAGGAGATGAGTTCAACTAAAATCCAGAAATTTAACTTAAAATATACATTTACTGCTCTGCAAGATTAATTTTGATCCATTTATTTGCATTGCATGCAGCCCTATTTTCAGAAATCTTTTTTTTATTAAGGAAAGGAGCCACTTCTGAAATCCAGGTGCTGCTCAAATTAAGTCCACACTGAAATTTAATATTTTATTAAATTGGGCCCAAAGAGGGATGGAAAAAAATTGGGATTAAATTATCCTCATCCAGAAGGAAATTACAAACTACAACCCAGCTCTGCCTGTCTCAGTTACTCTCCAGAATCTCTCCAAATTCCTCCTTTGCCTGGAAATTCCCCTGAAGGCAAAGCTCCCAGGGATTGAGCCAGGTGTGGTGATAGGTTTTCTCCTTGAGTCAGGTCTTGTGAGCTCTCAGAGAACTTGTCACACCCAAGATAGCCCAGCTCCCTCAATGGCATAAAATCAGCAGGGTGGCTTCTGAGGTAGTGTTAGAAACAGAAAAGTTTTAACAAAAGGCAAAATAACAAAGCTCTTTACAGAGAAAACCTGAGCCAAGGGCAAGAGGCTCTTGCTCCTGGTAAAAACACCCCACAAAAGTGATTATTTCTTTTGTTCTTTTCTTTTTCCAGTGAATTGCTTAGGTGGGACCTTTTGGCTTCTGTCCAGTTGGGTATCTTTAGGTTTGAGGTGAAATCCTTAAGGACCTTCTTATGAGGTTTCTTTTTACCAAATCGAGGAGAGAAACTTCTGGGATTTTTTTCCTTTTTAAGGAGACAAATGACAATTTGTTCACTCTGTCAACAGGGGGACACATTCCCCCATCGTGGCCTAGGAAGAGAGGCTCAGGGAACAGGGATGTGCTCAGGGAATACCTGATCTGCTCGGGGGTCCCTCCTGAGGTGGCGTTGGTGATGGCCCAGGCTGCCTCTTTCCTGGTGCGGAATTCCGCTTTCTGCAGGATTTCGATCAGCACCGGGAAGATGTTGGCATCTATGACTGCCTGGGAAGAGAGGGCAGGGAGAGGGCTTGGCATTGGCAGCACTTCCCAGAAGGATTCCTGAAAGAAACCTCCACTTCCACATCCCCACGTGAAGAACCT
Organism: Urocynchramus pylzowi; assembly: GCA_013397555.1. NCBI lineage: Eukaryota > Metazoa > Chordata > Aves > Passeriformes > Fringillidae > Urocynchramus > Urocynchramus pylzowi. Next base: position 43,602 of record VZRH01005591.1, on the reverse strand, counting down.
GCCAAGCTGAAGGGATTGCTGTGGTTTATTCCTCAGCCAAATCCTATTAAAAGCAGATATTCCATAACCAGCACAGCAGAAAACCCCTGGAATTGCATCAAAGCTCTGCTCTGCTTCCCTGTGGAGGTCAGGAAAAGGATAATTAAACCTCAAGGAGCTCCAGCTCTTCCAAGGGATTGAGGATGGAGAAATAGGGGCTGTATCTCCTCTAATCCCAATGATCCAGCCTGTGGGGTTCAGTCCATGTGCTGCTGCCATTCCCAATTTTCATTCCCATTTTTTTAGCTCGTTTGGCAGCAGCAAATTTGCAAATGGCTGCAGAATAAGAGAAGTGAACCAATCCAACCTCTAAGGGTCAGGGGGAAGGAAAGAGCTGCAAATCCTTAATGCTGAGCTTGGAATCTGGGATCACTGCAGGCAGGCTGGAGAAGACTGTACCTGGATTTGTGCTCTGTTCCCTGCTGTGATGTTGGATATGGTCCAGCACGCCTCTTTCCTGATGGATTCCTTGGGACTGCTCAATAAATGGAGGAGGCAAGGCAGGGCTGAGCAGTTTAGAATCACCTTTGGGGGAAAAGGAAGCAAAAGTGAGACCACCAGTGCCAGGCCCTGCATTCCCAGCAGGGAATTCCTCTCCTCTCACCTGGGTCTGGATGTCATCCCCTGTCACGATGTTGCCAACTGCTCGCAGAGCTGGAGAGGCCACTTTGTAATCATTGTGCCTGCAGGAAAATTGTGCAAAGACAAACCCAGCTCCATCAGATCACTGGGATATTCCCCATGTTCCCTCCCCATTGTCCCATCTGCATGATTTCCTCATCCCCTGCCATACAGAACACAGGGTAAGCTGAGCATACTGCCACTGAAAACAAAGCTGCAACACGGTTTGATCCTCTGCATCCCCACTCCATCCCCTCTTCCATGCAGATTTTGGAGAAACAAAGCCAAGCTGATTTCTCCTAGCCACTGTTCTTTGATTTGCCTCATAGCCAGGCTTCCATTTGAAGTTTGAGAGCACACAACACTCTGCAATCATTAAGGAAATCTGGGAAAGGAGAGAGAAGGTTCTTCCCAGTTGTCTGTGTGGTTGTTGGCCCACACTCAAGAAGTGGTTGAATTTCAGAAATTTATAATGTTTGTTCTATCAATGAATTTGTAATTTTTGGGGCAGATGTTGAGACCAACACAGGTATCATTTCACAGTGTAGAGCAGAACTGGAAAATCTTCAGCTCAGGAAACCAAGCCAGCAAATTCCAGCTGTGAACCTGCTCCAGCCCCTCCTGGGCCAGCTCAGGTGCCTGGATGCTGTGTGCACGGGAGCTTTGGTGGGATTTGATGGGATTTAGATGGATTGTCACTCAGCCCCCTGCCAGATACTCACATTAAAAGCTCCACCAGCCTCCTGCACACCCCTGAGTCCACCACAGCCTGGATCTTCTCGTTGGGACCATCGGACAGGTAGGACAGAGCCCAGCACGCGTCTGCCAGCAGGTCAGAGTCACTGTTGAACAACAATCGGGACAACACTGGCAGGCAGGGAGACACCTGCAACAACAGCCACCACCCAGGGTTAGTCACCAGGCCAGGACCACCACACCTGCAGGCAAACACCTCCTGCTCACTGCTCAGGGGAAGTCCTGCATGGCCACAGATCCCTTCTTCCCACAGCTCCAAAGCCACCTGCTTGCTACATTTAAATTACACTGAGCTTTGGGAGCTCCTCTTAAAGAGCTCTCAAGTTCACCTCAATTATTTATAAGTGGGTTTATATTTACACTCAATTCAGATTTCACCCCTCACCACGGGCTTCTCAGCTTTGATATGTGAGGTTTCACTTAAATCAGCATGTTTTCCCTTTTTTAGAAACATTTTTGTGTTGCCAAAGGAGGATGAGATACCTGAAAAGCCAGCAGGACCTGTAGTTAGGTTCCCTGGGCAGGGAAAGGGAAGATACCACAGCTCACTGGAGTCCTGGTTTTTAGCATTTCCAGGCCTCAGAACAGTTGTGGGTCATAACTGAAGTCTCAAAATTCCAGAATTCATAAGAAAATGGTTCAGAGAAACTTTCTAGGGAAGCCTGGGCCTGTCCTTTATTCGAGGGATCCAGCAGAAAGGTTGGGAAAAATTAAACATGCACATAAACCTCAGCAGGAAAAACCTCATCCTGTGCCTTCCTTAAGTTCAACAGCCCAAAATAACCCAGACAAACATCTTAACTGGGTGTCTCCCCATCACCTGGCTGCCAACAGGGCATTTCTTCTCACCTTATCAAATTCAGGAGGTGGACTCTTCCCTCTGCACAGGTTTGACAAGGCCCAGACAGCATTTCGTGTCATTGTCAGCCTGGTGGACGTGGTGAGGAGCCTGAACAGAGAATTGCCAGGGATTATTGTCCTTGATGTGGAAGCAGAGGCAACCAAAACTTTTAAAACTAAAACATTAAAACATTAAAACTAAAACTAAGTGACACAAACTGCTCAGTCTGAGCTCAGAGTGAGTCCTGTGGGGTGAGGAGTCAGGCTGACACCAGGAGCAGCAAAATCTGCCACTGGGACAAAGCCTCACTTTTCCAGGGTGGGATGAAGAGTAATTCTTGTCAGAGCAACAAGAGCCCAGGCCTGACAGAACTTGTTATCATCCCATTGAGGAAGGTGGTGTGAGAGACCTGATCCTACTCCAATCCCAAAAAATCCACAGCCCAAGCAGAGAACAGGAACTGAGGGACACCCTGTGACTCCAGAAGGAGCAGCACCCAGAGCAGCAGGAAGGAATCTTATCCACAGAATCCCACTCCTCTGAACCAGGTTTGATTCTCTGGGATCCCACATGCCAGGGAATCTGGAAGGAATGTTATCCACAGAACCCCACTCAGAACCAGAGGTTTGATTCCCAGGGAATCTGTAAGGAATGTTATCCACAAAATCCCACTCCTCTGAAGCAGGTTTGATTCTCAGGGAACCTGTAAGGAATATTCTCCACAGAATCCCACTCCTCTGAAGCAGAGGTTTGATTCCCAGGGAACCTGGAAGGAATGTTATCCACAGAATCCCACTCAGAACCAGAGATTTGATTCCCAGGGAATCTGTAAGGAATGTTATCCACAGAATCCCACTCCTCTGAAGCAGGTTTGATTCCCAGGGAATCTGTGGCCCAGCTCCAACACTGCTCCCTGGTACAATGGCACTCCCAGAACTGCTCATGGCTACTCACATTAATAAGGGAGGAAGGATGGCACAGTTCAGGACATAATCTCTACACACAGAGCTGTCTCCAGCAATGTTCCCCAAGGCCCAGACAGCCTGAAAGGAAACAGCAACACCTTCAGCATTCATTATCTGACAGGGAGAGACAGGCAGTGTGCTGAGAAAGCAATCCTCCTGTAACTCCAGGCAGCAATCTGGGCTCTGCAGCCAGCTGGGATCACTCAATTTAAACATTGCATTTTGAACACGTGCTTCTCCCCAAAATCCCAAAGGGAGGAGAGATCCTTACCTGCTCCTGAACATCCTCAAAGTCAGAGTTTAAGAGCTCTATAAAGATGGGAACTGCCCCAGCCTCGATGACTATTTTGGTTTGTTGGGAGGTCCCCGAGGCGATGTTCGTCAGGGCCCACGCAGCCTCAAACTGAAAGGAGTGATAAATGGGAATCAAACCAGCCTGATCCAGCAAAATAAAGGAATCAAACCAGCCTGATCCAGCAAAATAAAGGAATAAAACCAGCCTGATCCAGCAAAACAGCTCTCATGACATTCTGGCTACAATTCCTACAATTCTGCTGCAAAGGTTTTGGGAGAGAAAGGAAGAGAACGCCTCAGCACTCAAAGGATTTTATTTTCTTGAGCAATTAAAGAGCCACAGCTGTTCAAAGGATGAGCAAGAGATGTCACCATCACCTCATTTCTCTTCCACAACCATTTCCCAGTGAGAAACACAGTGCAGGAACACTCAAAATAGAATAATTTCTATATTTCATCCAACATCCCAAAGATGCTGCGAGTTCAAGGGCAGCTGAGCAGAAATTCCCTGCTTTTGCCTCTCTTTTTTGGTTTAAAACCAGATTTCCATCCAGTTCTCCTGGAAATGAAGCCCCTTAGGTCCATGGCCTGGGGCCAGAGGGCAGGGAGAAAGAAGAAAGCAGTCATGAACTTGGATGAAATTCCATGTATGGAAGTCTCTTTAACCCCTCCAAAGAAAGCAGGATTTATTACCATGCTGGAAGGAATCTCAGGAAGCCACCCAGGCCTTCCCTCTGCCCCAGGCAGGATCAGCACTGGCCAAACCCATTTCTAACATTTCTTGGCCTCTCTGCCTCCAGCAATGGAGGTTTTTCCTCACACAGTTTCTTCCTGCAGCTTTATCCCATGGCTCCACCAGCTCCCAGCAGAAATATCAGCTACAGGAAGGCCAAACTCTCCTGCTGCAGATGAATTAGGAGATTTTTGCCAGTATTTTTCCAAGAATTTAATTCAGAGCAATTTACAATTTTTTTTTTTTTTGCCTGAGCATTATAGTCTAGTTTTGTCTTCTCCTATAGATCACTTAACCTGCATTTTTGGGGTTCAAAATATCATTTTCCCCTCACAGCACCTGTGGGTTCACAGGTTAAACAGCTCCACACCCTGAAGAATTGATAACAGACTCTGCATTACCTGTAATGTGCAATTTTCACTTCTTTTCAGGAATTCCACGAATCTCTCCACCACTCCCTGAGTGTTTATCACCTCATCTATTGGAGGATTTGGCTCTGAAACAGCAAGGCAGTGTCAGGGAGTGAACAGGCCTCATGCAGGGGAGTAACAAGCCTGAAGTGTTAATTAAATTATCTCAAACTGGGCTGAACTCATCAGGGCAGCTTGGCAGAATCATCTTCTGTACAAATCACACAACTGGCAATCAGCAGCAATTATCACAAAAGATTATCACAAAAGATTATCACATTTCTCAATTATGGATATTTTTTCCCCCCAACCTGCAAAGCCTTTGTGCACAAACCCTTCTAAAAGGCAGGCTCTGTTGGATCCTGAGTGCTATTTTTACCTTTGGAGAGTAATTTCCTGAATTTCTGAGTGGTTGCTAGCTGTAGGTCAGGGTCATCTGAGAAAAGCATCTCCACCATCTCTCCTGTGATCAATCCCTCCTGAAAAAGATGCAGAGGAGAACAGAAATGGTTTTATTTCAGACTGAGATTATTCCAGGCATCACAGACATCACATCCTACAATTTGGGCTTGGCCAGAAATCCACAGATTCAAAACTGGGGATCCCAGCACAGCAGACTCCTCCAGTTCACATTTGCAATGCTGGTGGGGGGAATGGGACAAAAGGGAGGAGGAGATAAAATGGAACAAAAGGACACTGGGGGAGGATTTTGAACGTGCAGCTGGGAATAACCCTTGATAAACCAGAGTGAGCAGTGGGATGGGGATTCCCTGCCATGGGCTGAGCTTTGCAGGGCTCATGGCTCCATTGGTGTCCCTCAGGAATAAATTTTTCCCTCAGGAATAAATCTCCTCTTTGCATTTTAGCCAAGGCTTTGTGGCTATTCCAGCTGCCTGCACCAACCTACACAAACATTCTTGAAAGTAAGGGAATAAACCCACTGGAGTTTGGCAGTTCCATGCAAGCACAGAATCCCAGGATGGTTTGGGTTGGAAGGAGCTTAAAGCTCATCCAGTTCCTGTCCAAGGGCAGGGACACCTTCCACTACCCCAGGGTGCTCCAACTCCCCTCCAGTCTGGGATAATTCCAGGGATGGGGCAGCCACAGCTTCTCTGGGAATTTCTGCAGGGCCTCACCACCCCCAAAGCATCAAATTAAATTAATTAAATCTGTCTGAAGGCACTTACCCCACACGTTGTGGAAGTAACATAGGAATCCACCAGGAGACTGTCAAACATGGAGTCATCTTCATTGATCAACTCCACATTCCTTCTTTTGAAGAGCTGGTGGGACCAGAGCACAGGGATTGTTATTAGAAAGCAACATAAACAGGCTCCACAACTTGATATTCTTGTTCCTCAACCAAGATCCCTCCTGAACTGAAGGTAACCTGAATAGAAAGTGGTCATTAATAGCAGCTCTGCACTCTCAGGGCTAGTCTGGCACACAAACTAAGTGCTAATTCTTGCTCTCAGCTATGCAAATGTCCAAATCACTGAGCCACCAGGGAAGGCAAGTGCAGAATTTAACCAAAATCAGGAAAACTGGGCAAAAAAAGTAGCTTGGATAAGGTGCTAAAAAAGAAACACACCCAGGGTTAAGAAATACATGCAGGCCATACTTTCACTTGCTCTTCCTGTTTCTCCAGGAAATAATCCCATTCACTAATTATATTAAAAAAATAAAAAAACCACACCACTACCTTTAAAATCAAGGATCTGTGAACAAAAAAACCAAAAAAAAAAACCTCGAGTAGCCCAAGAACAAAATACTTGAAAGCTCTCCATGTGAGCTGGGTTCAGAGAGAGAAAGAGAAAAAAGCAAGACCTCAGAACAGAAAAATATGACTGCAAACAAATTTAATGCAGAGATCCTTAAAGAGTGCAGCAGTTAAGGCTGACACAGGCTGCTCCAGGTGAGTTACCTGCTGCAAGATCTCAGAACAGAAAAATATGACTGCAAACAAATTTAATGCACAGATCCTTAAAGAGTGCAGCAGTTAAGGCTGACCCAGCCTGCTCCAGGCGAGTTCTCAGAACAAGATCTCTGCAAGATCTCAGTCAGAACAGAAAAAATAAAGACTGCAAACAAATTCAATGCAGAGATCCTTGAAGAGTGCAGCAGTCTGGCCGTGCTGGGGCTGACCCAGGCTGCCCAGGTGGCTGAGTTCAGGGAGTTACCTGCTGCTCTCGTTTCTGTTTGCGCAGCTGGATCCCCTCCTCCTCTCTCCTCCTGCGCATCTCCTCGGGATTTAGGGCTTTGTTCTTGTAGCTCTTCATTCGACAGTTGTCTGTGAAAACAGGAGGAATTCTGCCTCAGGGCTCCTGCCACTGCTCCCCTGTGTCCTCCCCAGAGCACAAGGCAGGGCATAACCAGATGGAATACATTGATTTACTCGGAGTGCCTTTGGTTTTCAGCAGGAATTCTGATTTCCCTGCTATCAGCACAGACATTTATTCCCAGATATTTATTTTTTCCCAGATATTTATTCCCAGAGAGCACAAACCCAGCAGAGTGAAGGACTGGAGTTTGTAACAACAACAGAGCAGAGCTGCAGGTGAGGGACAGGCCCTGTGTGTCTCACCAGGTGCTCAGGACCTGACCTACTTCTGACAAATGCAGCAATTCCAACCTCATTCCTCCAGAGTTTCCCTCCCAATCTGTTTTTTCTCCCTCCCAGTCAGGGAAGGGACACTCCAGTTTTTGGCACAGCTGTAGGCAGCCAGGGACAAGCTGTGACTGAAGCAGGGAAGGATGGCAAGCCCTGACTGCTCCTGCTTGGAGCATGGCAGGAACTCCCCAAACTCTCCCATTTCTGACATTATTTGCACATTTGTGCCTTTCTCAGGATAAACCTCAGAGGCTCAACTAGCCCTGAACCAAGTTACTCCTTCAGAACTCATTTGAAAACCAATGTTTTTGGTTTTTTTCCCAGCTGCTAAGGGCAGGAGGAAGTTTGCAGTTTTATCTCCTCCTCATTTCAAGCCTGAGGCACCCTCAGCCCCGTGGCTCACAGAAAGTTTCAGTCCCACTTATCAACAACCTCCAGCCACTCTGGAGCCCTTCCAAGATCAACTGGAAAAGTGTCAGACCCAAAACTCCACAGCCAACCCAAGAAAAAACATCTACTAAATATCCAGCTTTTCATTACTAAGGAGAGAGAAAACAACTGAAAAAAAAAAAATTTTAACAGGAGAGGAAACAAAATACTTTCAGTTCTATGATTTCCCAAAACCAGCTAAAAAAACACCAAAAAAGAGAGAAATCTACAGACTTTAGGGGTTTATATGTGACCATACAACAGCCAGGTGTCACCTAGATATAGATTTTCATCCAGAAAATGTATTTAAGCACCACTGCAATGTTTTTATTTGCATTTCCACCCCATTGTGGCTCATGCAGCCACATGGAAGAGCAAGAATTGACAGCTTAGTTCTCCAAACAAATTAACAACCCTAATCCTCCTTTTGGAAAGCAAAGCCTCCAATTAAAAGGTGGTTTTGAAGAAAAGGAGGAAGGAGAAGTCAGGATGCCCAGGATCACCAGGCAGCCCCAGAAATAGCCAAGGGACACATGACAGTTCAGCTGCCTCCAAACTCAGCCAGGAACACTCAGCACCTTGTCCTTTAAGGGTTTTTTTTTGTCCCAGAGCATCAAGAACTCTCATCCTGCAGGGAAACCCCAAAGATAACTCTTCAGGGCTGCTTGTCACTAAATTCCCTGGTTTTTCTCCCACTGTTTATTCCTGCAGATGATTTCCATTGATTTTTTTCCTTAGTTTATCATTTCTAGCAGTGCTTTAATGGCCCAAGAATGCTGATTTGGGACATTCCAGCCCGTTTCCATGGCAATGGGTGTGAGAAATGCAGGATCAGGACCTCACAGGGAGCTCTGGACTGCAGCAGGACCAAACTCATGGAATGAAACACAGCAGGACAAACTCTGTGTTTGGAATGTTTCAGTACCAAACATCATTTGTGTTAACTCTAAACTCCAATTCCATCGGTGGGAATATCCCCAAATCCCAAATTAATCAGGGTCTGGGAGCATCTGGGCTCTCAGGAATGGGGCAGGAATCCTCTGCTCTTAGAGAAGAGACTCCAGCCACAGATTTTCACTTTACTCTGGAAAGATTTGCTTTTACAGCAATGCCAGTGGGCACTGAACTCAGATTTCATTCAAAAAACCAACAGATCTTGCAAGATTCACTCAATTTAAAAAAGTTCTGATCCAGCTTGGACAAAACATCCCTTTTGCTTTAGGAATCCCACAGTTCCCCAGGTTGTGCCTTTTGTAGCTCCCTGGGTTAATGAACTTCATTCATAGCTCCAGCAAAAAACAAAAATCAATTTAAAAAAAAATCAGTATTTGCATTTTAAACTTAAGGATGAAACTGAATTGAACAACACTTTCCCAATTTCCTGTGCAAAGGAAACCCCCTCAGGAGCTGGAAGAAATTTGGCCTCTCTTGCCTTCACTGAGGGGAAAATAATTCCTCCAGCTGTCAAGGAATTATGAGTCTAAGTTGCCACACTCAAACTGGAGAATGAGAAGACATTTCCCACTTAAAAGAAAGGAAAAACAGGGTGAAAGTTTGAAGGCTCAGCAGGGCACTCAAATCCCTGCAAATCCAGCACAAGCTACAGCAGGAAACTGTAACTCCAGAGCTGTTACTATAACAGCTCCTGGATGCTCCTGGCTGGGGAATCCAAGCCTGCCCTTCCCAATTTTCTGCAAGACAAGAAATATTCTCTTCCAAATTTCAACATTTGCTTTTCTTCAGCTGCTGCTGAAGCCCTGGGAGCTGAGTCACTGCAGGGCTTGTGCTGCTGAGTCAGGGCCGAGGCACTGCCAGCCCTGACACGGCTCTTTGGGAGCCAAAATGTCCCTTCCCACAGGGAATATTCCACAGGAATCTTCCCAAGGTGGCTCTGCTCACACAGCAGGGCTGACAGCTGCTCCCTGCTTGGGGAATGATGCAAGTGGAAATAAATACACTTGAGGAACTTCAGCAGCACTAAGCTGCCAATTAGTGCCCCTGGGGACATTCCCAGCCCTCAGGTGACCTCCAAAGGCCCTTTCCACCCAAGGTTTCCCTGAGATGGGATAAAATTGGTGATTTACAATTTAAACTCATCTAAATTAGACAAATTGCAGCAAAATAAATGGAGTGAACTGCTGAGTTTCACCTCATTCCTCATATTTCTCCAACTCCCTGAAATCTCAGAGGATCCTCCCATCTCTTCCTACCATCATCAACATCTCCAGAGGATTCTTCTAGAAAAAAAAAATGTGTCCAGGACAATATTAAGTGAACTGAAACCCTAGAAAAAGAAGACTAAATTATCTGTACTACTTAAATACAAATCAAATGAATAACTACATAAAAGTAGCTGAATTAATGTGTAAAAGAACAGCTCTGAGCTGCTAGCAGAAATCAGTCAAAACCACTTTTTTATTGTTTTGCAGTGAATAGAAAAAAAAATCAAAGGAAAAAATTCACTTTGTTTGCTCAGAAGACACAGCAAATGAAGCTAAACAGGAGAACAGCTAAACAACAACAAAAAAATCCTGTCAAACAATCCCAACTCTGGCTGTGCCTACAACCCTGGAATTCCCCCAGCTGCAGTCAAACCCTGGAAAAGCAGCAGAATTCTGCTGTGCTGCCACTGGGGCAGGGCTGGCTCGTTCTCCCGGGGGTTCCTGGGGTGTGGGGCAGCACCAAAGCCCCGCAGAGGCTCTGCCAGAGGTGTCCTGAGCAGGCTGGCCCTGGCCCTGGCCCCGGGCTGTCCCGGTAAATCCCGGCTCTCTGGCAGCCAGGGATGTGATATCACCGCTGGAATGTGCAGAGCTGAGGGGGGGAAGGGACAGGCAAGAAGTTCTCTCTGGGGGAAATTCAGTGGCCCTGTGTTCAAAGAAGATTAGGAATCCCCAGGGAATGTCCCTGCCCTGCTGGAAAAAGAAGGCAGCACTCCTCAGCCCAGGTCTCAATGCTCAATACTCCTGATTTGATCTTTTCATCCCAAAATGTGAGGGCTTCAAGTCCTCATCAAGCAGGTTTAGCCATTCTGTTGTTTAAAAACAGACTGATCAAGCACAGGTGTCAGCTGAGAAAAGTCCCTAAAACAGGGAAAAACTCGAACTGAATCCACTCAAACTCGACCCAGGAGAGAAACTCGACCAGAAACACTCAGAGATAATTACAGAGGGATACGAAATTCCAATCAATCTATCCCTTCCAACATGGGCTTTGCCTCAGAAACAAACAGGACTGTGTGATTTGCTAAGCAGATTTACCTGGAGCTCCCCAGGACTGAAAGCCTGAAGGAATCAGGACTTTCACTCTGGCAGGATTTTAATGATCAAACTCTCCCCCTTGACAAAGTTCATGTTTGCTCTGCTGAACTAAAGCAAACAAAGCAAAGCAGCCAATGAACTGTTCAATTCATCAGCCACGGGGTTTTATTGAGAATTGAGCACTGACACTGCTCCATGGCTCAAACAGCACTAAAAAAGGTATTTAAGGATGGCATTTGCATGGCAAACGAGGAATGAACTGATGACAATTTCCAACAGTATCATTAACTTAAAATAATGAAAAACCAGCCTGAGCTTGTTTAAAAATAATAAAGATACATCAGGATAATTCAACCAAGGGGGATATTCAACTCTTACAAGGGTGGGAAGAAGGGGAAGCTCCTGTGCACAAACTTCTCAGCTCCACATAAAACTGCCCCAAGAATTTCCAGACATTCCCAGCAGGCCCCAGGAGATTTTTCTCCTCAGAGCTGCCACTCCAGGTTTTACATCTGAAGCCATAAATTCATTTTCCCAAGCAGTCCAGGGCTGGGAGGTGCAGCAGCCACACATAGATGTGGTCACTGACTTCTCCTGGAGCACCACAGGAGGCTTTGGAGGGGGCAGAAAAGTTCCTGAGGAGATCATGACAAGTAAGATAATTTTAAAATGATCATTTTTAAATGATCACAGAGGATTTTTGAAGGTTCACTGAATCCCTGGTTTGGAAGGAGATAAAAGCTCATCCAGTGCCACCCCTGCCATGGGCAGGGACATCTTCCACTGTCCCAGGCTGCTCCAAACCCTGTCCAACCTGGCCTGGGATAATTCCAGCCACAGCTTCTCTGGGAAATCCATCCCACCTTCCCTCACAGGGAAGAATTTCTTCCCAAAAATCCAACCTAAACTTGCCACTTTAAAGCCATCGAGCTTCTGAAGCAGCTCTGGTTAAAATACAACATTGGCAGATGGAAAATTGAAACATTTTAATCTTTATTTCCAGAAGATCCTTGCTCAATTTTAAGGAAAACACGGTTGCTACAGGCTTGGTTTTTCCACCTCATCCTTCCAAATCTTGTCTTCCTATAGGAATCCTCAAAAAAATATACAAATAAATAAAATAAAATCCACCTTTCCTCCCTGAGCTGGGACCTCCCACATTGGGCACACCAAAAGGAAAAGCTGCTGGAATGAAAGCACTTTTTGAAGAAGAAACACTGAGCTGGGATTTATTTGCAGGGGACAGAGAGGTGCCTGCAGGAGATGCCATTCCTTCTGGTGACACAGGGACAGCCCAGCACGTGCACGGGGACGCTGAGGATAGATTTTAAGAAAAGTCCCAACAAGCAGAGCCCTGCTGGGTTATCAGAACTGCAGAGGGGTTTGTGGGGTTCCCACCTGAACCCCGAGCTCTGCGAGAGGTCACGACTGAACCCGAGCACTCGGGGGAGAATTTCACTGGAGCAGAGACCTCACAGCCAGGGGAGGGCCCAGATCCCCCAAAGTGACAGCAGTGACACCCCAACACCGGGCTCTCACAGCTCCCTCCCCCCAGCCCCGGGCACGGCAGCCCCGGCACCCCCAGACCCGGGGGAATTCACCTCGGCACCCCCAGACCCGGGGGAATTCACCTCGGCACCCCCAGTCCCGG
>VZRH01005589.1:158937-193210 GCA_013397555.1 Urocynchramus pylzowi | reverse complement strand
GAATTACTATCCAAAGAATGTGCCGGGGGGGGATCTTGAGGAGACTGCACTCTTGGGCCCACTGGGGAACACAGGCCTTGGCAGGGCGGTTCCTGGGATTTTTCGGGTGCCGAGGGATTTGTGAACTGGCAAAGCAGGAGGTGCAGGGCTGTCTCATTTGTCAGCGGCTGCGTCAGGCCAGAACTCGACAGGTAGCCTTGGGGGAGTCGACCCACCGCTTGCTGGCCGTTCAGGGGGGATCCGGGCAGGTTTCACTGAGCTGCCGAGGGTGGGTGGATGCAGGTGTCTGTTGGTGGTAGTAGATAAATTAACAAACTGGGTGGAAGCATACCCTAGTTCCCGGGCCACTGCCCGAGTAGTTTCAAATATTCTGCTAGAAGAGGTAATACCATGATTTGGACTGATTAAATATATAGATTCAGATCAGGGCACGCATTTTACCTCGAAAATCATAAGACAGCTGACTGAAGCCTTGGGAATCCAATGGGAATACCATACCCCGTGGCATCCCTAAAGCTCTGGACAAGTGGAAAGGATGAATCAAACGTTGAAGGCCCAGTTAACCAAATTAAATTTAGAAACCAAAATGTCTTGGGTAAAATGCCTTCCCTTGGCACTACTAAACATAAGGACTATGCCGCACTCTGAGACCGGGTTATCTCCTTTTGAAATGCTATATGGGATGCCTTATGAACATAGGATGCTGGTTGGGCACCCAAGACTGGAGGATGGGCAAATACAGCTTTACCTGATAGCCCTAAACAAAAACCTACAGGAGTTCCGGAAACAAGGAGTTGTGTCACAAGGTACTCCTTTGGGCTTCGCCATCCACAACATACGACCCGGAGACAAGGTACTAATAAAAACCTGGAAAGATGTTCCCCTCTCCCCTCACTGGGAAGGTCCGTTTCTTGTCCTTCTAACCACAGACTCTGCGGTTCGCACGTCCGAGAAAGGGTGGACTCACACCTCAAGGGTGAAAAAGGTCGAGTCAGGGGAAGAGAAGCCTGATTGGAAGGTTACCTCTTCCCCGGGGGATCTTAAGATAACACTGCATCGAGCCAGTAAATGACCGAGAACGACCAGATAAGATGCCCCGAGTGGGATTGTAGATGCTATCCGTTTGTACATTTCCGATGCCAATGCTGTTACCAGGTGTGGGTGGTGCATTGTGTAAGGGGGAGGTGGCCAAAGGGAATTTGTGAAAAGTGCTGAAAGATAGAGGTGGATCTGACTAACCGTCTCCTAACACTGCTTACTGAAGTGGGTATAATTGAATGTTATCCTCACATGTGGTTCCTTTTGTCACGGGACGGGATAAGGGGAAAGTTGTGAACTAGCGCCTACATTACGGAGGTTGAGTGTCGCAAGGCGAACAAGGTACCGTGTAGCGCAGGCGCAGTCAAGCGATCAAAGTGGGGTATTCTCAAAAGAAGGTATGCAGCTCAATCAAGGAGTGAGACCCGGTGTGGATAGTCCTGCTGCCAAGAAGATGGTCTTCCCCGCCGCTGGGAGCCACCTAGTGGGCATGGGCAAAGGCAGAGGAATCCTGTTGTGGGTAATCCTGATGAGCCTAAGTCTAGCCATGTACCCCAAGACTAGCATGCACGCAGACCACCCAACATATACGGAAGGGTCGGACTCCAGCAGTGAGTGTGAACCATGCATGCAGATCGTTTGGGATGGACGTGACGGAGCGGAGGCTTCGACATACCCAGGCCCAGAAGACTGTGACCAAAGTGAGCGACACAGGTACTGCTCTCTAAATGACACTCAATTCGGGGTATGTAAATCTAAAGGAAAGTTAATCTGTTATCCAAGAGAAGCAACGTTTAGAGACGGGAAGTCAGAACACCAGATCCAAAAAAGGGAAGTGGGACAAATGCCTATTCCTGTATGTGATAAATGTAATCGGACGGTATGGACTGGGGGAAAGAGAGAATCGGTATTCGTGGCATATTTCCAGGTGAACAAATTATGTTATGATCATAACAAGTTAGACATGTGTACAATGGGGGGAAAAACTTATTGGATAAGCAAAAATATAAAATCTGAGGGAAAAATTCTCCTCAAAGGAAGAACAGTCATTTTAGATCTCTTAGGAGAACATGATGACCAGGTATGTCTCCAATACGAGGAGACCCTTTGTTTCTCCAGGAATCAGGAAGGGATGGACCCAGAAAGTAAAATAGAATAACTCAAGAGCTAAAAAGACAGGAGGCAGAAATGAGAAAAAGGAGAATAGAACAAGAAAGACTAAAAACCCTCAGTGAACAATATGAATTGATGGAAAAAGATTATGACAAGTGGGGCTTACCATCCTCCAGCAAAAACTTTATTGATCTAATGCAAGAAATAGCCACTGAATTGGGATTATCAAATTGTTGGATCTGTGGGGGGGTGAAATCAGCAGAAATGTGGCCCTGGAAAGGTGAGAGTTTGACCCCAGAGCAACTTCTTAAGTGGGATAATAAAAATATCAGGGGCTATTCAAAGACCAGAGGGTTGGGCTCTGAACGAGCACATAATTGGAACAGACTGCATAAGCAGAGAAGGGAAGGAATACACAGAACTGGTCAGATACACTCCGTGTATTTCTACCCTTATGGTAAATACAAGCAGCAAAAACATATTCTGGCAACCGGAATCCCCAGAAGGTTATTGGAGTCAGGAAAAGAAGGACAATTGTGAAGGGAATGAAAAATTAAAGCTCTGTTGGAATAAAGGCTCTGGGGCCAACCCTTACCAGTCCCTAGGGAAACTCAGGGAATATTGGAATAACCCAGGGGATACAAAGGAGAGTTGGAAGGCACCGGATGGCATATATTGGATCTGTGGGAAAAAGGCATATAGTGAGCTACCCCCAAATTGGAAAGGGTCATGTACTCTTGGAATTATTGGACTGGTTTTCTTCACTTTACCCCGATCTGAAGGTAGTTCACTAGGAGCACCCTTATATGAGACTTTAAGGAGGAAAAAGAGAGGTATAAGGAAAAAGTTCCCCACCTTCGGTGGGAAGCAACAATGGAATGAGGAGGAATGGCCGGCGGAAAGAATAATAGAATATTATGGTCCGGCTACCTGGGCTCAGGATGGGAGCTGGGGTTATAGAACTCCGATTTGTCTTTTAAACCGGCTAATTCGGCGCCAGGCCGTAGTGGAAATAGTATCAAACCACACCGCAGATGCCCTCGAATTATTATCCAAACAGCATTCACAAATGAGAGCCTTTGTTTATCAAAATCGCATAGCCCTGGACTGTTTGTTAGCTGAGGAAGGGGGAGTGTGTGGGAAATTCAATGAATTGGAATGTTGTATTGAAATTGATGATTATGGAGAAACCATAAGGGGACTAGCGGCAGAAATAAAGAGAGTTGCTCATGTACACGTTCAAAAGTGGAATTCTATCCTCCAGGCCTCCTGGTGGGATCACTTATTCGAAGGAGCCTGGTGGAAGAAGCTAATTTTCTTTGGATTGTGTTCAATAGCCGGAGTAGCACTTCTGCCTTGCATAATATCGTGTCTAATCAGGCTAATATATTCTATAGTACAAGGGGCGCAAATAAGTGCTATGCCTACAGATCCAGAGTATGCCCTCAAACAGCCTAATCCCGCCTCAAAAATCATGAAATTAAACGAAGATGATCCTCATAGGAGGGCAGCAAAAGCTCTAGCAAAATTTGAGGAACAAGTGAAAAACAATAAGAATTATTATAGAGAGTATCATGAGATTCCTAAGGAGGGATAAAAATAAAAATAAAAAAATAAAAAAAAGATTGTAAGGCCCGGAAAGGTTAAGGATTTTTTTAAAACTAAGAAATAAGAAAAGGAACTAAAAATGTCTGAGTCTAGAAATTTTTAGAAACTAGCATGAATTAATATGTTTAGAAAACGAGAGGGGGAATTGTTATTGGTAATTGATAATTCATGCTGAAGTAAATATTTTTTTAATATATTAGAAATAGTAAGTGACTACACTGGGTGAGACAAACCACAGGAAGAAGTATATTAAGCCAAATTCCTTACATTTACATTTGAACAGGCTGTGGGGCTTCAGCAGCTCCGCTAGAAGCCTGCAGCTGGGAGGACAAATTGGCACGTTATCAGGCTGCTGCAGCACATACAATGAAGAAGCAGCCATGGGTGGAGGAGGTGTTATTAACATTTGAACACCCGGGGCCAGACTAGAATGTAGTGTAACTGAAAAGGGTGAAATGGGTGGAGGGACACACAGTAACATTTTAACAAGAAGTTAGCCCGACACAGGAGAGCGCCCATCACCGCTGATCTGCCAGTCTGCCCAGGGAACGGGGATGGGCGATCAAGAGATATCCTGCAGATAATCCAAGCTGAATGCTGAGTTCCCGTAACTGGGAAGATACCATCCATCGCTTCTTGGAAGGACTTTTTATAACGAGGAACACCGAAAGGGGTCCAACATGAATGTAAGAAGAAACTAGAAGAAACCTACATGAATATGGAAAGACACTGTAGGAAGACAAAGAACTAAGCCTGAGGGCAGAAACAGAGTATAAAACTCAGCTCCAACATGCTGCAGTGTGAACGGGGGAGGCTTGGTGTGAGAGAGGCCAGGCTTTTTGGTTCACCCAGCATCGAGCCCGGGCTCAATGCTGTCTTTTGGTCGGTTGGCTATCTGATTTGTAAACAATTGATAATAAATCATAATTTTCTTAATTTTTAATTGGCTTTCGAAAGTTTTATTTATAACAAGATGAATCCATTCTGAACCAGATCTCATGGAATTTTATAAAGAGTCTTTTAAAATGAGCATGCTCAGTTCAAGTTTAGAAGAGTTGATAAAAGGCGGACATTCTTCAGGCCTGTGAGAAAGGGCCTCTGGTTACTAGAAACTGCGTTTTTCCCCAAAGGCCACATTTCTTTTAGATTAAAATATAAATAAATAAACCACATTCTGATCCTCACAGTTTCACACCAGTAGTACAAGCTTTGCTGAGCTTCCTTTGAAGAGAAAACACATACCTGAATTCAGGTCAGGTCACCCTGAGAGGGTTTAAGCTCCCAGAAGGAAGGTGAGTCCAGCCTCCTTTTCCCTGTTTCAGTGCAGTGTCCCTCCATGTTATTTCCACTGCTGTTTGCAATTAAACAAAGCAGCTCTCCCTCAGATCCTCTAACCTCTTGGGTGAAAAACAATAGAAGAGAAAAATAATTTCTTCCTTCAAAGCATCCTGAGAGTTTCTGCTCCAGGTGCCTGCCCTGTGCTCTTCACCCAATCAAAGACAAAATCAAATGGCCCCAGTAAACTGAATCGAAACCTCATTGAAATTTAAAAGCTGTCTGGATGAAGCAACTGGGAACATGGGTTAGTGGTAGGCTTGACAGTGGTGGGGGAACAGTTGAACTTGATGAGCTTAGAGGACTTTCCCAACCTAAACAATTCTATGATTAAGTGATTCTGTGATTATGAAATCGCATCTCTCCCGGGCACAGTGGGCCTGTGGGGACAGTGCTGGTTCTGACCCCAGGGAAAGGAGTGGTGGGTGGGAACATCCCCAGGCTACTGAAAGGATGGGGAAGCCCCAAAGAAGAGGGAGGTGAAGAAACAGCACCGAGTGATCAGTGCAAGCAAGGGAAGCCTGGTGTGTGGGAGCACTCCAGCCAACACTCAAAACAACCAATGGAGCAGAGACATCATATCCATGGGACATGTAACCAAAAACTACAAAGAATCAATACAACATCCCCCCACCTGGGCACCTTGGAACCTCCTGTGCTGCAGGCAGGTAAGTGTCATTTCAGCTTAATATTCATTACTTGTTGGGGACATAGGGAAAGACAAGTTTTGTTTTTCCCAATTAAGAGGAAGGGAAAAAAATAAAAGGAAGAAAAGAAGTGGGGAAGGAAATTTTATTTCCAAGCTTCTAAAAGGATCTTACAAACCACAGGGAGTAAAAAAAAAAAGCATATATATATATATATAGATATATTTGACAGGGTCCTGTTAAGCAATTCTTCACATTATCTAATGGTGATAGATGATACCATGTAACCATATATGCATTTCCCTGTAATCCTGATCACTGCTGACAGCTCACAAAACTCTTCTTAGACAACATTTCTCTTAGTCTGTACAGATTTCTTTTCTCAAAAGCAAAGGAGAAGCAAAAAATACAAAGTAATCCAGAAGAAAGGAAAAAAGAAAACTCTCTTAAGCAAGGTCTTCCAGGTTACAATGGGTGACAGCTAAGTTTAACACCTCCTGCATGGCTGTGGGAGCTCCTTCCCAGCCTCTCCATGGCACAGAATTTCCTCCAGCACCTATCACTCCCCACCATCCCACCCATAATGATCCGTGTTACCCTGCTCCCACCCTGCCATGGTCTTATCACTTCAAAGGAGCCCCAACCCTGCTCAGCTGCACCCTCAGCACTGCTACTCCCTCACACCTGCCCATCAATCCTAACCTCAATCTTTATTTTTTAGGACCTCTGCCCATCCAGAAGGAGTTAATCCTAGACCTCCACCCCCACCAGCAGCACAGCTTCCAGCTCAGCATGCTATTCCAAGCACCCCTACAGCAGGAATTCCAGCTGGTGGAGATGAGAAGGGATTCATGCTTGGCTTTTCCGGATCTAGCTCCCACATCAGGAAGGGATGGGCTCATGGACACAACCAACTGCTTCAAACTAGAAAGGACTTCATGAAATAAAGGCAGAGAGAGCTGAGAGAGAGAAATGGAGCTGGGGCAGATCCATGTGTTCCAGATTCTTCCTCACCCTGAAATATCATGGCAGCTTTTGTAGGTTGCCAAAAATTAAACAAAAACTCAGCGGTACCTGGTTTCCCCCATTCCACCTCTTCAACAGTTTCTTAAACACTTAATGTCCAGCTTAAGTGAAATCAACAGATTTTAAAATCCACACAGGTGTCAAAAAAGAGACTTACAAAAATTTGCTTCTTCCTGTTCTTGCAGCAAAACCAACCCCAACTCGAGCCTCGGAGGCAGAGGACTAAAGACAACATCTTTTGTAGGGCTGTGTCACCCCACTTCAGAGGTCCAAGGGGCACTTTGGATCCCATTCCTAGCAGGGAACCCTTATCAGGGACCTAACAACTCTCGCTGTCTCCAGACATCCTTCATCCCAGGGATGCTGCTGCACGCAGCTGATGGAGGATGGCTCAGCCCTGGGCACCCCCACTCCTTCCTGCACAGCTCAAAAGCCAGGCAGGGGATTAGCCACACACGGCCTTCGTCCTTGTCCTCCACCTCCTCCTCTGATACACCCTACATGGAAACAGGCAATCACACACACCCCAGTCAGCTGTGTGAAAAAATGTATATATTCAGCACGCACTCAGTACAGTATAGCAACAAAAGCTACCATAATTTCCTTAAAAAACCAACAAACCACCAACTTCAAAACAACCACCAAAACTTCCAAATCCTCCCCACCCTACAGCACTGATCCTCAGCATTCTGGGCCCAACAAGGCACCAGTGGCAAGGGACCCGAGCCCCATGCCATCCCTGCCTGGCAAGGCACAGAGGGTGGTCCCAGATCTCTGACAGCATCTCCTGCCTTGGCATCCAACTCCTTCTGTAGGGTCTGGGGTGCTGAGGGTGCTCCCACCAGAGGGGCTGGGCCAGCAGTTTGCTGTGGTGCTCTCCCATCCAGTTATTTGGGGGATACACACATCAAAGAAAATGGGGAAAACTCGCTTACAGAAAAGGGAAGCTGCCACAGCGTCACTGGGGCTGTACACAGCCCTAGGAATGTGCCAGGGAGGAGAGGATTCCATCGCTGATCCTGTGGGGCTCCATGCTGGGATCGCTGCAAGAGTATCTCTGCTACTTTCTGCTGGAGGCGGGGATGAGGCCGAAGAGAGGGAAGGAGCGGCACTGTGGTGGGGCTGGGCCCTGGCCGCTGCACACAGAGGGGAGGTAGATCGGCTTTGGAGACCTCTTGCCTGGGAGGATGTCTTCGCAGACACCAGCTCGGTTCCTGGGGGAAGAGCCTGCTGCAGGGCCCTGAATCCCTGCACTTGCCTTCTCCCAAGGCAAAGGTGTCTTGGAGCTTGTTTGTGCCGCTGGAAAACAAACTTGTGCAGCAACTTCTCTCAAAACGTTTTAACCCTGAAACTGCCACCACAGCTGCTGCAGGCAAAATCCCAGCAGCTGGGGACAAGCCCAGAGGTGACAGCAGTGACATGCAGGGCAGGAGGGACCCTGGCTCCCTCCTCTTGCCCACCTGGCTGGACCACAACCCTGACCCCAGCCCTTCTCCCTGTCCTGCCACATCAGTCCTGCTGCCACCCCTGCCACCCCTGCCCCGTGCACCATGGGGATAGCGTGTGTGATGCTCTCCATCCTCCCCCCTCCCCAGACCCCCATCCCCAGCATCCCCTCTGCCATTAGTCTTGCTGCTCGTTCATCTCCATGTCCGACACCAGGATGTTCTTCTCGGCAGATTCACTGGGGTTGGAGGTGGTGCGACTGTAGCGAGCACTCTCGAAGGCACTGTGCTCTGCGCTCTGTCGGCGCTTGTACAGGAAGACAACGACCCCCAGCACAGTACACAGTGCCAACGTTGACAGCACGACCACTGTGATGGCTGTTGTGTTCTCCGGCAGAACTGCAGGGAGGAAAGGCTGTTGAGAGGCAGACAGATGGCTCCTGTTCCCTCCTCAGCCTGCAGGAGAGGCTGGGGCTGGTGGGGCTCCAGCCAGGCCCGTGTTTCTGGGCAGGGTCTTTTAA
Organism: Urocynchramus pylzowi; assembly: GCA_013397555.1. Lineage (NCBI taxonomy): Eukaryota > Metazoa > Chordata > Aves > Passeriformes > Fringillidae > Urocynchramus > Urocynchramus pylzowi. Next base: position 184,477 of record VZRH01005589.1, on the reverse strand, counting down.
TCATAGAATGTCCTGAGTAGGAAGGAACCCACAAAGGCCACCAATTCCAACTCCTAGACCTGCACAGGACACCCCAAGAATCCCACCCTGTGCCCAAGAGTGCTGACCAAACACTTCCTGAGCTCTGGCGTTCTTGGGGCCGACCACTGCCCTGGGGAGCCTGTTTCCCCTGTGGTGGGTCAGAGCAGGACAGGACTGAAATGAGATTAGCTCAGCTGGTTGAGCGTGATGCTAATAACACCAAGGTTGTGGATTTGATTTCCGTATGGGTCATTCACTTAAAGAGCTGGACTCAATGATCCTTGATCCTGGTGGGTCCCTTCCAGCTCAGCATATTCTGTGACTGCTAATTTGCTTTGGTGTTTTGTGAACATCTTGCTCCTGGCAGATATCCTGGGGCTGGACAGACTCCCTGGGTCTTTCGTGGTGTGTATGAACATTTAGCAGCTGCCTGGGATGGATCTTTGGGACCCTACCAGAAGACAGGCTGGCCGTCCCCTGAGTGACCAGGCAGTGTGGGCACTAGAAGGAGAGTCTGGCAAGCAGCTGGGCAGACACACACCTTCACAAAAGGATGGCTCCTGCTGCTGAGGAGTCCTAAGTCAAGGCCAAAGTCACATGGGAATGGCATTCCCCACCCATAAACCCCATTCCTTTCATTATTTACACAAGTGGGGCTGTGGCACAGGCTTCCAGTCCTGGTTTCCAGTCTCAGTACTATGCCCAGGCTGATGGTGTTACTCACCTGCCCTGGAAAAGCTGCTCTCCTCCACTGCAATGGCAACACAGACAAGTGAGTGCATAGCCACGACACCCTCCCATCTTCCCACAACCAGTACCTCTGGACCCACACCCTGCACTGCTCCCAGTGCTGCACCACATGGGCAACGGGTGATGAATAGCTGGCTCTGCTCTACCACTGTCCCACCGGCCTCATCCTGCCCCAAGGAGCTGATGCAGCCAATGAGACATGCACAGCCCATCACTGAGCCTAATGGAGACCTGTAGACCCCAACACCAACCCATACAAGCCCCTGCACTGGAATTACCCAAAACACGTGGTTGGTGCTGCCACTGTGACAGTTCTGCCATGCACCACCCTGGCCAGACCCCCAGCTCACCCTACATCAGCCTAGAAGCCTCAGGCAGCAGAGGGGGCCCTACCTCGGGGGATCTTGCAAATGACCCCCATGGTCACGTTTGTGCAGGAGCCTAGACGCCACACGCCGTTGCTGCTCTGGATCCAGTAGCAGCTGTTCTGGCTAAGCATGCTGGGCCCCGTGTCATGCTGGCCCCAGTTGGAATAGTTCACGGCACTGTTGTCATGCCAAACCAAGGTGCCACCTGGGAAATGGGAAAATTAGGCTTGAGGAGGCTGAAGAGGACACCCCACCTTTGCCCCAGTTCAGAAAGTACAAGGAAGTGTGACAGGGCTCTGGGAAACCTGGTCTAGAGGAAGGTGGCCCTGCCCATGGGAGGGGGTGGGACTGGATTGGCCTTAAGGTCTCTTCCAACCCAACCCATCCCATCCCATGATTCTGTGATTCTATGGTGGGGAGGTGTGATGGGGTGGACCAGGGGCTACAGTGCACCTTCCTGAATCTGCAGGCTCCAGTGCCTTGAAGAAGGCTTTGGGCTTCCTATCCCACTAAGCCAGAGGAGGACACCTGCAGTATGTCCAGCACATCCTGAGACACTGGTGCGCCTGGTCATACCATGGTATGAGCCCTCCTCACTGGTGCCATCACCAAGGGATTCCTCTGCTCACCACAGACTTGGTGGGAATTCATGGAGGTGCCTGGGGGAGTATCTCAAACCTCATTCCTTCCTTTTTACCTTTGGGATTGAAGGTCATGCCCAGCCAGGCCCCCTTGGAAAGGCCCTCGTACGCCTGGAGATGCTCCCACACAAAGACGTTCTCCATCTCATCCTGGATGGACAAAACTGTGCCGCCAACTGCAGAGGGAAGACTGTCATGGAGGAGCCCAGAACTGAGAGGACTGAGTTGGGAGCAGCAGTGCCCAACAGGACAAAGTTCAGGACCCACCTGTGAACCACATGATGATTGGGGAACCCTAACACGGAACAGCAAAGAGACAATGGCTGACCAAGGCTGGACAGGGGCACAGGGACAAGGGGGCTCTGCTGCACTCACAAACATCCTGGGGATCCCACTCTCTTCCATTTCCAAGGATGCATCACCCTCCTTTACCACCCCAGTTCCGTCATACCTTTCTGGCACCTCTTCATGGCATCCTTCTGCCCAAGAGTGATCTCCATGTGGAAGGTGTAGCAGTGGTCCCGGAAGGGGATCCAGGACGAGTCCTCCAGTGATTTGGGACAGCTGCCGCTGTAGGTCCACTTGTGCATGCGGGAGTGACCTGGGGAGCACATGGTACATTAAAGGCGTGGTGGGGCACAGGATGTTGGGGTCCCAGAGCACACTGGGGCACCCAGACCCACAAGGACATGCTCCAGAAGATCCCTTGGTGGGATGCCATCTCCAACCCTTGGTCACACCCCACCCAGACTAGCCCAGGCCCCCTGGCCAGCACCTGTTTGGAGCTGGCAGATGCCCCCCTGCAGCTTGGTGTCACAGCCAGCTGTGCGCCAGCTCCCGTCCGTGTCCATGTAGGCGCAGCCATTGATCTGCTGGGGCTCCCCATCCTGCCAGTTAGTGTAGATGAGATTCTCCTCCGTCAGCCATGAGTAGCTCCGGCCTCCCTGGAACACCACAGGGAGGAGGTGCCTGGGAGGCTGCTGTGATCCCTCTGGGGACCCATGCCCCAGGTGCCTGACCCCTTCCCTCACCTCATCATTGGCCAACCCAATCCAGAGCGGAGCCTGCAGGCTGCTGACGGCCTGCGTGAGGAAGGCCTGGCTGTAGGGGTTGGGGATGGTGGCCAGGGTGGCATTGAGGGTCTCGCAGAGCAGCAGTGCCTCATGCCACCTGAGAGGTTTCTGCAGGATGCGGTAAGTGCTGTTGTGGTAAAAGAGGGTGCCGGTAGGAGAAGGGGGGAATGGTGCCTGTGCAGGGCTCAGGGCCGGGTCTGGAGGAGCAAAGAGACACAGTCAGAAGGCACAGAGGACATTGCTGCATCCCAGGTGGGTCACCCCTTTGTCCATCCCTACCCAGGCCAGGCTGTCCCTGGCAGTATTGTGATGGTTGCACCTGGCGACATCCTGGTGCAACTGGGGAGGGCAGAGGGACATCCCCAGGAACAACAAGCAGCGACACCCTAGCACCATCCCCACCTAGGAGTTGTCCACCAGGATGCACATCCCTATGGGGACACACTGAGCCAGGTTGGTGTGCACAGGTTTGGGACTGTCCCACAAAAGGCTGGGACCAGGGACCCACCTGCCCAAGTTAAGTCTATCTCCCCAAGCTAAACCCCAAGCTCCCCAGTCCCACCACAGCATGTGGCACCAGGGTGGCAGTGGCAGATCCCCAGCCAAGAGAGCTGTGGCTGTCCCCTCATCCCTCTCCTACCTATGCTCCGCTGGCAGACATAGCCATGTTTCTCCTCCAGGCAGCCCCGGTCATCCCAGCGTCCCGTGAAGAGGGGGGGTGAGCCATGCCACACCACAACACAGTTGGTCTGCACAGCCAAACCACAAGGTCAGCACTGCCCTTAGCACTGTTGTCCTACACCACAGAGATTCCCATGCCAGAAACCCCCACCCTGCAGGGTTGCATCCTGCACTGCCCTTGGAGAGCCACCCCAGCCCACTACATCTTTCCTTTTCCAAGGCTGGGCCTGGCACTGAAACCTTCCTGGGGGATGGGGGTGCTATGGGGAATCCATAGTGGCTCCCTCACCGGCTTGTCACTGGGGCTGGAGGAGCTGCAGCCTGAGGGCTCTCCAGGTGCCCAGCTCACGTGCTGCAGCGGCTCCCCATCCACCCACTGGAACTCCCCCTGGGCATCGTGCAGGCCAATCCAGAGGTCAAAGGAGATGTTGGGCAGCATGGATGTGATGAAAGCTGCAAGTGACAGGTGAAATGCTGAGGACCACCCCTGGCAGGTAGAACCCTGGTGGGGTGGTGGGGCAGAGGAGACCTACCCTGCTCCAGAGGGCTGGCAATGGTGGCCAGGATGGCGCCCTGGCTCTCGCACATCTGCTTCGCCTCTGGCCACTTCACTATCTCGCCTTTGTTGTGGCCATTGAAGCTGAAACACTGCATAGGATGGGGCAGAGGATGGGCCAGGAGGTGCAGCTGACCCCAACCCTGAGCCCTGCATCCTCCCTACTCAGCCACCCTCTGCAGCCCCATTCTGCCCCAATGGTCCTTCTACCCTTCACGTCCTCATGTGGGCCACCCCCCAACCTCTCTGACCCTTTCACATCTCTCCTGGCAAACCTGTGCACATGCACACACCTCACCCTCCCCATCCCACGGCATGTCTCCCAGCATCCCTATAAATGCATCCCCCAGCACTCCCCACAAAACATGTGCAGGCATCTCCATCCTGCCATTTTGCAGCCACCCATTCTGTGACTCCGCAGGGCTGGTGGAAGACCAGGAAGTAGCCATCACCTCTCCATCCTGCCATCCCCTCTCCCATCCTGCTGTCCCCTCTCCCATCCAGTGGTACCTTGCTGAGGAAGGGCAGCCAGCCTTGGGGACAGCCCCCACTTGTGGCAGCAGGTACCGGAGAGAGGGAAGGCTTCACAGCTGTCCCGTTGCTTCGCTTGCAGATGTAAGGCAGTGCCGTCATGCACTTCTGGTCCCCCCAGTCCTCTGCGGGGAGGGACAGGCTGGGCATGATGCCCTCTGCACCGGTACCAGTGCTCCAGCCCCTCAGAGCCCCATGTAGAGCCCTGCCCTGCCCTGCCCTCACCTCGGCTGGCTGTCATGTACACACACTTCCTGTCCTTGCTGATGGGCCGAGGCTTGCCTGGTGCCCAAGAGACAAAGTTGAGGAGGGACCCATCAGACCACCTGGAACAGCATCAGGAAGATGAGCAGTGACTCGGTGAATGGGACTACTTGAATGCCCTAACTGGGAGTGTTTCCCACCACTGCCCTCTTGAGTGAGGAACCTCCAGCCCAGCACACCAGGATGAGGCCCCTGAGATGCAGCTGCTGAGTCACTCTGAGCACTGAGCACTCTGCTGTTGAGCACTCTGAGATGTGGGAACAGTAGTGTACAGGGACATAGTGGTGTGAGGATGAGATGGGGACTGTAGTGTAGGGACATCCAGGGATACAGTGGCTGTCTGTAACTTACTTGAACCTCCCGTCGTTCTCGTAGGTGTGCAGCCCAATCCACCAGTGCTGCTCCTGGCCCCTGGAGAACTGCACGCCCAGAGAGGACATATCAGTGCCCTTCAGGGACTGGAGGGTCTTTGGGGGCAACTGAGGCTGCCATGGGGATCAGACACCCTTCCCCAGCTTGCAAAAGCAAGGCAAAAAACCATCACTTTGCTAAGCCCCAAACCCACCCTCAGGCATCAGGACCGGCCACCACACAAATCCATCATGACCCCAGCAAAGCCCAGCACCCCCGAATATGGTGCCTCCAGAAAAGGGTGAAAGAAGACAAGGAAGAACAGCCCACAAGGAAGCAGAGCCCATGGCCACCAGTGCCCTGGGAAGTTCCTGTCCCCTTGGTACCTTCTTCAGGTTCTGGCCCAGGAAGTGCAGCTCGGCCTTGCTGTGCACTGATGCCAGCTCAGCCTGGAACCAGCTGCAGATGCGCTGTGCCTGCAGCCATGTTGAGTGGTGTTCAAAGAACTTGTACTCGGCCTCCTGGTACTTCACCCACTCTTTGCTGCCTGCAGGCAGAGACGAGTGTCACACTGAGGCTAAGACCCCTGCCATGGTCACCCTGCCAGGACCAGGACACCCAGGTCCCTGCCTGTAGGGCTGCTTTGCTTTTGTTCCTCTCCTGTAACAGAGCTGCAGCAGGACGCCAGGGTTCCCCTCCCTCCCACAACCCTGCCCAGGATCCATCCTCCTCTTAATAACACTGCAGCAGACACCCATTGAAGACATCAGGTGGTCTATGCATGACCTGAAGTTGAGGCAGGAGAGGCTGAGGCTGGATATCAGGAAAAGGTTCTTCCCCCACAGGGTGGTCAGGCACTGAACAGGCTCCCCAGGGCAGTAACTATGGCTCCAAGGCTGCCCGAGCTCAAGAAGCATTTGGAAAACACTCTCAAGCACAGGGTGGGATTGTTGGGGTGCAGGGCCAGGAGCTGGACTCAATGGTCCTTGTGGGTCCTGTCCAACTCAGAATATTCTGTGACTGTGTCAAAAGGCTGTGGCTAACACACCTTGGGTTGTGATCTCCGGCTCCTTCACATCAGCACCTGGAGAAAGGGCAAGGGAAGTTGACAGTGCGGTGCAGGCTGGGATGCTCCCATGGATGCTTCTCTGCAAACCATCCATGGGCTACAAGGGCAGGATGCCCCTCCTGAATACCCGCAGAATGACAGCAGCTCTCCCAGTCCCTGAATTAGGAATCACCCTCCCTTCTCCCAAGGATTCCACCACCCCACAGCCCATGCTCCTCCAGGTCAGTCACCACTGATGGGTTTGGGGACCCCTTCGCCAGTTCAGGCAGTTTACCTTTAGGCAGTTTGCAGATCCAGTCCAGCTGGGCTTCACACTGCATCGGCATCCACTGCAGGGAGGCCAGATCCAGCACTGCGCAGCTCCGGATGTCATCGTCATCATAGTTACTGCGGTCGAAGTTGTGGTAGAAAAACTGGGGGTTGAGAGAGATGGGCAGTGTTGGTCCTTTCCACCAGCACCAGATTTGTCCCTCCCACAACTCAAATGCCTCCTGGACTCACCCCCAGCCCGTCGCTCCACCTCCAGCTCTGGTCCCCAGCAGGGTCCCGCCGGTTCAGGCCGATCCAGAACCAGTGCTGCTCATGGAGCTCTGGTTCCGACTCCCTATGGGGACCCAGGGGGACAGGTGAGTACACAACCCCCTTCAAACCAGAGGTGTTTATACTTATATACAAATATATATTTATAATCAGAGCTATTTCTGTTTGTTTTCAAAGCCTGCCATCCCCACACACCTGAAGATAGGAACTGGCATAACAGACATGCCATCTCAGGACTGGAGCTACTTTAAACCCAAGCTCCATCCCCAAATTACACTGAACCTCCTGCACATCTCCCACATCAGCCACACCAAATGATGCACCTTCTGTACACCAGTCTGTGCTCAGAGAGATCCATCCATCCATCCATCCATCCATCCATCCATCCATCCATCCATCCATCCATCCACATGTGCTAGACCACCAGGAGGGCTGTGGGCTTGCGGCAAGCACACAACAGCAGTGGGACACACACTGATGCCCCCAGCCTCTCACCCAAAAATCTTGTTGAGGGTGTTGGCGACAAAATGCTCCTCCTCGTAGCTGCCTAGGCTGAGCAGCTGGGCTCCCAGCTCCCGGCAGAATTCCTGTGCAGTGATCCACGTCTTCTTCTCTTGCAGCTTTTCAAAGTTGAATACCTGGGAAAGGAAGAACCCACAGCATGGGAGGCTCAGCAGCAGAACAGGAGCAGAGCCCTGTTTCCACCTGCAGGCAGACACGTCCCAGGGCACAGTGCTGCTGTCCAGCCCCAGCCAGGGTTGTGGAGTGCCTCTTGCAAGCACCAAAAGGTGCCCCTTCACTCCCCTGCACTGGGGAGGCACGTGCATCTCCACACCAACCTGTCCAACCCCCCTTCACCTTGTAGCAGTGACGAAGTTTGGGGTCGGAGCTCCATCCTGGGGGGCAGGTGGCAGTGAGGCTGGGCGTGGGGAAAGGACCGGGCAGTTCAGGATTGACTGGGGTGCCCAGGTTCTGTCGACAGATGTACTTGGCCTTGAAGGTGCTGCAGTTCTTCACCTCCCACAGCCCCATGGAGCTGCCAGTGGCCAGGGCCACGCAGCCACCCTTGTTGTAACCTGGAGTACTCACGAAAGCAGGGGAGATGCCAGCCTTAGAGTTGGACTGTGATGGGGGGCAGTGCTAGCCCTGCCCTGCATGACGGGGGAGTCCTCATCCCACCCCCATCCCTTACCAGGCTGGTTGCGGTTCCAGTGAGTGTACATCACCTCATCACCGCTCAGCCAGCGGAACGCGCCTGTCTCATTGATGTCCTGCAGAGCTGTCCAAAAATACTCCCCATCCCAGCCATAGATGAGGCTGCTCACGTATGCCTGCTCAAACCTGGAGGGACAGTGAGAATGGGTGATGCAGCAAGCTGAGACACTGAGCTGCCCGTGATGCTCCAGCCCTTGGAAGTCACTCCCCACCTTGCAGGGCTCGTTTTGGGGCAAAACCACCACCACTGGCATGGCACTGACCTGTTGGTGATGGTAACCAGTGTGGAGCTGTAGTCAGAGCACGTCTTGCGGGCGTCGCTGTAGGGGACACGGTCCTCACCCAGCCAGAAGCAGGATGGGCTGTGCCACTTCCAGCCCTGGGGACGGGTGACAGGGAACATCCACCACTGCCCACCTGGACCTCCCCAGAAGGATGGGAGCAATCCCAGGGCACGAGAGCAACATCCCAAGTTCCCCACCACTGCCTCTGCCTTCTCCTGGGAGGTCTCCTGCCCCCAGCTGCCCCAGCTTGACCCAGCTCAGCTCTGAGCTTCAACAAGCCCCTGGCCCCAGAGGACATGGCTACAGGGAAAACAAACACCCAGGCAGCTTCAAAGCTGGGGAAGCAGCTCTCCCTGCCAGCATCCAGCCCTGGCCGGGGTGCAGGCAGGGGAACACAATCCTCCTCTTTACACTGTAGGACTGAGTCCAAAGCGAGTACCACAGCAGCCAGCTTTAATCCCCCGCCTTGTTGATGTTGGAGTCTCTCCAGGGTTGGAGACACAATAGTGTCTGTTTTCTGCCAGAGCAGGGAGCAGGGTGGCCCTGGGGCTGGCAGCGGTGGTGGCAGAGTGGGGAGGGACATGGGGGCTCATCTGCAAGAGGGGACACACACCCTTCACAAGGGTGAAGTGGCTCAGCCAAGGAGCCAAGCGGCCCCAGGCTCAGGGACCCCCTGGAAGGGGAAGCATCGCTAGGGTTCTACTCCTGGGTCCCCCAAGCATTGGAAGGACAGTGGGGGCACATGCCGTATGCAGTGTCATCAGCACAGTGGGGAAGGAAGCAGGAGAGCAGCTTTGGGAAATGAAAACAACTGCAAATCCCAGTTTTTCTCCCAAGTTCCTGCTCCTACAGCCTTTCTCCGAAGCTGTCAAATCCAGGTACAGACCCATAAGCTGGATCCCTCTGGAACAGCATGGATGCAACTGAGCAGCCAAGAAAGGAGGCCTGTCCTGGGACAGTGTAATGTCCCCTGATGGGTCCCCAACCAGCACTGGCCTCAGCACCCCTCATACCCCAAGGATGCAATTCCACACACTGAGCACCACAACAAGTCCCTGTGATCTAAAAGAGGACCAGGACAGGATCCCCAACCCCAAGTGTTGCCTCCAGCTTCCAATCCCAGTGTGCCCCCACATCCCTCTCCTGATCTGCCTTTCCTGTTGCCCAAACCTCTATCCTTCATTGCTTCCTTTTTAAAGCTGTTCTGAAATAAAGGAGATATTTAAAGGGAGGAAAAAGCAGCAAGGCCACCATGAAAAACCAGCACAGTGGCTGGAGTGGATAGGACCAGATGCCTGAACAAGATCTGCCTCCTCTCCACCAGCTTCTGCCTCTGGGTGGCAAAAGTTCTCATTGAGAATGAGTAAGTAATGGAAGGATGGTTCTTGTTTCATTTGTCCCTTGCATTTGTTCATTGGTTCATTCATCCCTCACAGTTTGTTTCCCAGTGCATCTCTGCTGGGCACCCAGGCCTAGGGTAAGACTGGCTGGAGAGCCAGGAGGGATTTACTCCAGAACAGGGAGTCCTCAGGAGACCGCTTTGGGGACACACAGATGCGAGGTAGCAGAACTTTGCAACCGAGTGTCTCATCCCCAGCACCTGTGGACACGGGGGCTCTTCCAGCTACGTCTGGCAGCCCTCAAATCTGGCTCTGCATGGCAGCTCTCCTGGCTGCTGGGCTCCCCCGAGCTCTGGCAGAGCCAAGCAGCTGCTAGAAATGGGGCAAGGACATGGGAGGAGCCCAGCAGCACCTCTGGGAGCTGGCCTGGAGTGGCTGCTTGCTAGTCAGGGCGCAAGCATGCTGGCCAGCTCTGAAAGGCTGGGAGAGGTTCAAGAGCCACAGTGCTGCCAGACTCAGTGCTTGGAGGCTTTGCAGAGAACCACAAAAGCCACTTCCCAGCAAGCGTGGGAACAGGCTGGCTTCAGCCCCGTGCGACAGCTGGGGAAACCGAGGCAGGGCACGGGCTGAGTGAGAAATCTGCCGGTTTGGTGTCCCCAAAATGCCCATGCCCTGCCCAGAGGAGGCAACCTGCCATCATGTCAAGGCATAGGGCTAGCAGCCACCTCCATCCTGCCAGGCTCCCACGTGCTCCTGTGTTTTGGCACAAAGAGAGGCAAGGGGGGATAAAATGAACATTCCTGCTGGCAGCCAAGGCTGCCTGATGGGAAGAGACTTGGACAATGTGTCCAGACGCATGTGTTTTGTGTCGCAATTTCTTCCCATGGACTCCTCCACCACAGCAATGAGGGGCTCAGCAGCCCCAGAGCGCTCCTGCTCAGCAGCTCTCAGGCACAGACCAGCTGGTCTGGGTGCTGCTCATTGGGGCTTCCCAAAATGGTTTTAGGGAAAGGTCCCCTTGAAGCCTCCAGCACCATGCAGAGCCATGGAGCAGCCAGAACCACGGCTGCCCCTGGTGCCACTGACCTTTCGGCACCCGTGGTCATCCTCCTCCTTCTCCTGGCTCACCCGACCAGGCTTTTTGCAGATGGATGGCAGGGTCTGGTTGCAGGGGCTGTCATTCCACCTCCCTTCCTGCAGGATGGGAAGAAGAGTGGCAATGAGCCCATCTGACAGCTTGGGGAATGTCCCAGCCCCTTCACCCCTACATTAGGTCCAAAGACTTTCCTTCCCTACACCAAATCCCCAAGGATGATGAGATGGATTCCTCCCATCCCAATGGCTCAGATGAGCTAGGCTGAACCCAGCTGGAGACCCTCCCTGAGGAATGCCTTCCTCAGCAATGAGGATGCTGCAGTGCTCCCTGAAGAGGTGCAGGATAGCCCCCCATCCCTTCCAGGTTCTCACCGGTCCCCAGATGGTAACACAGTCTTCCAGGCTGTCACGGAAGTTGTTGGGCTCGAAGGGGTGCCAGTATGTGAACCTCACAGGCGTCCCATCTGACCACTCAAAGTTCATTTGCAGCTTGAGGTCATTTAGGCCAATCCAGAGCTCCTCCACATCTGCCAGGACAGGAAGGGAGTGAAGTTCCCTCCTCCTGGCTGACCCCATGCAGAACCCCCCATGACCCCAGCCCTCGTGATGGAACTGGTCTCTGCACCAGCACCTGCCAAAACCCACTCAGATCTCAGCTCTGACCTCCTTGTGCCAGTGGGCAGGACAGAGCAGGGCAGCTCCTGCCTGCAAGGATGGACCCCCGGAGTGGGAAATACAAGGACATGGACCCCCAGAGTGAGAAACACAGGGACATTTGCCTGCAGCTTTCAGAGGGGGGCTAGCAGTATGGGAGTAAAAGTCCAGGTCTGCAGGCTCAGGTCCAGTGAACTACTGGTTTTCAACCATTCCTTTCCAGCACATCCCAGTCTGCTCCCAGCCTGGAGCAGATACTACTGGGGGCAGCACTATTTCCTCTCCTTCCTCCACTCTCCTATACCTCCTTGCTGGCCTCCTCCAGCAAGTCCAGCAGGAATTTTTTTCCCGTCTTTTCCTACATTAACTAGCTGAGACTAGCACCATTCCCAGCTGCAGCTGTGTAGTTTTGACTCAGCAATGCAGGCTCTGGGAACAGTTTTTACATTTGCTGGGCGGAGGATGCACCCAGATTATGGGGTCCTCCAAGGAACACAGCACCTCCCAGCCTGGGAGCTCCACTGCCTGCACAAGCACATAGTCAACTCTGCAGCCTCCAGCACATCCTGGGACTTTTCCATGGACCCCATAAGACAGGAAAGGGGCTGCTGGCACAGCAAGCTCCTCTTACCTTGCTTGATCTCCTTGGTGACAAATTCCAACTCAGAGAGGGTGTGGATGCTGACCAGATCACCCCCGCTCCGCAGGCAGGTCTTCTTCGCCTCCTGCCAACTCTTCTTCTCTCCTACCAGCCGGTAGCAGTTGGACTGGAAGGGCTGCCAGCTGGGCTCACAGTCCACCTTCACTTCTGACCACGAGTCTGGCAGGACACAAGGCAGCCTGAGGGTTCCTGCCCAGCTATCCAGCCCTCTCCTTGGCAGGGAAAGGACTGCAGTCCTACAGGTGCTCAGCAGATGAAGCCAAAGCCGCAGTGGGAAAGCCACGGCCAAAATGTAATAGGCAGTGCAAGGTGTGGGAAAGGTGGCTTCAGAGCTTCAGGGACAAAAGAAAATCCCTTCTGTCTGCAGAGAAATAAGGGCAGGGCAGAGCAGAGAGCATCCCCTCCCCTGGGGACCATGGGGACTGACTGGTATCCATCCCTCCCTTACCACCCAACCTGGAATGGCACCAAACACTCCTTGGAAATGTTCCTTGGGGATGACTTTTCCTAAATCTAGGGAGCTCAAGCCCTGCTCTGCACCACCTAGGACACCAGCAAGCTGAGGACACCATGGGCACCTATATGGGTGGCATCCCCTGACCATGCTGGGGTGGGAGCACACCAGAGCTGCCCTTTCTCAATGCTGGTCATCCCCTGCTCACCCGTCAGGAAGGGGTCAGCTGTGGCATTGGGCTTCTTCTTGCAGACGTAGGGGAGGGCGATGCCACAGTCGCGGTTCTGCCATCCCCCGGATGACTCGGTGCGAATCACCCCGCAGTTCTCCTCACTGGGGTTGTCGGGCTGGTCTGGAGAGTGGGATAAGGAGGGGACAGGCTACTGGGGATAAGGAGGAGCCAGGACAGAGCCACCAATGCAGCTCTCCCAGCTTCAACACCATTAAAACCCCTTTTATTTTGTTATTTTGCACGATGAAGACATGACCCCAACATGCCCAGGATTATTTATCGTGCCTCAATGCACAAGAACCCAAAGGGTCACTGTTTTACCTGGAAATGTCAATAGCAGTCAGGAGGTCAAAATACCAGACCTGAACTTCTCCTGCCTGTCGTCAAACCTACTCCAAGGGTATCACTGTTTTCCCCCAGGTGCCTTTGGGTGATGGGACCAGGTAGGACCGATGGGCCCTCTTCCCTGAGTACCCCCGGGTTAGGGATGGGTGTCTGCAGCTGGGGACCATTCCTCAGCCACACTCCAGCACTAAGCAGGGATGCAGCAACCCGCCAAACAAGGAATGTCAATCCATGTTATCCACAGGGTCAACGAGTGTTTGCAGAGGGCCAATTCCCCCTCAGCTGTGTCCCTGCTCCAGCTCCACAGATGTCCCAGGCTGTTACACAGGCCCCCAGGGCTCTCTGTCCCCATGCAGCAAGGGGATACCCTGCAGCAGCCTGGCCCACCTCCCTCGCCATGGGGCCACCTCTGGTGGTCACAGGGTGTTCCTCAAGCCCCATCACCACCACAACCTCCCCTGTCTCACCATTCTCCCAGTTGAGGTACTTGAGGGGTGAGTTGTCTGACCACTGCCAGCCTCCATTGATGTCCAGGTCATTCAGACCAATCCAGAGTGTGGAGCTGTACCCAGTCAACAGACCTGGAGCCAACACAGCCAGAGGGGAAGAATCAGTCCCCCAAGCCCAGCTCAGTCCCCAGCTTGTCACCCTCCCAAACCTGGGGCAGTGCCCACAATGCCATCAGCTCTGCCCCAGATGAGGAGTGCACAGATAGGCTGCCACAATCTCACCATTGATGTAGGTCTGCTCATGGATCTCTGTGATGCTCAGCAGGTTGGCCCCTTGCTGCTCACAGCTATTCCAGGCTTCCTGCCACGACAGTGTCGACTGGAAGTTGAACTGGTAGCAGCTGTTTGTGAGGTGGTCCTTGTCCCAAAAGGTCTCACAGTCATTGCCTGTGGGGATGAGCAGGGTGAGCACCCAACACAGACACAAAAAAACCCCCCAATAACCCCCAATAACATGCTGCCCTGGCACTGCAGAATGCTGGCAGGGGGAGACAAGAAGCCTGGAAGTCCCCAAGAGGGATTGGCATGGGGTTTTTGCTTTTTCCCAAGGGATGCATCCCCCTACTTACTCTTTATGGGGCAGAAACCCCACCGCTCGTCCTTGCCATAGTCCTGGGTGGTGGCACACCAGAGGTGCCCATCCTCCCGTCCTGTGCTGGTGCACTCGTGAAACCACTGGTTGTCGTACTTGAAGGGGATGGTGCAGGGCTTCCCATGGGAGTTGCCCTGGATGGTGTAAATCTCTGAGGGAAAAGAGGAGCCCTTACTTGAGGATGTGTCTATGGGGGCTGGAGGGAGATTTGGGGTGAGGGGTGCAGGTTGGCCCAGTGTGGGGGGCTATGGGGTGCCCAGAGGCTTCCCACTCCCCATCACCCTGATCCTGCCTGGTTCTGTAGCCCCAACAGGCTGGGACTGAGCTTCCCAGGCAGGACCCAATTGCTGCAGCACCACAGCCTCAGCTCACACTTTGGGGTTACAGGATAACACTAATGCCCAATGAGGTGTTACCAGAGTAGGGCATGGAGCACAGATCCTCCTCGGTGCCGTACGTCCTCCACTGTGAGCCATGCACCTGGTCCCCCCTGTCCAGGGAGGAATTGCCCAGGCGGCCACCAAGGTGCTGCGAGAGCTGCTCCCCGAGCCCACGGCAGCTCCAGCGCATGTTGACTGACTCGCGGTCGCACTCGTAGGTGGCCAAGAGGTGCAGCCCTGCTGAGGCGTTGGCCCCACGCCATGACACTCCCAGGCACTGCATGGCCCCCACATTGAAGAGGCGATTTCGGGAGACCCATTTCCACTGCTGGGCTGGGGTACTGGCGTTGCAGCCCTTGGCCAGTCGCACCAGCGAGTCCTTGGTCTCCAGGCAGCCCTGTGCGCCCGTGTTGTAGATGAGAAAGACTTTGGAGTCTGGGGAGAGAACAAATGGAAAGGGTGAAAGCATTGCTGGGTGAGATTCAGTATGTGCCATGCATGGCCCTGAGTCCTGACAGGACTTCCTGGCTCTGTGCAAAGTTTTGGCATGTATCCCTGGGCACAGCACCCCGGACGCTGGGGAACACCACTTCCCTTCAGCACTGACTCAGGGTTTGCCCCAGTACCCGTTCCCGCTGGTGGGCTGCGGGCAGAGTGACACAAGTGGGTGTTTGTATCCAGTGTGGCATCACCAAGGGTGGCTCTTGGGCGTCGGAGCCAGCGCAAAGCGCTCACCCACTCTAACTGCATCATTAGAGCTGTTCAAAACTGACCTGCCATGGGCAGCACTTGGCTGCAGCCTTCCCAGGCATTGTAATGATGCCAGTGCTGGAGAAGCCAATGGCTTCGGCACCAGCCATCTGTTCCAGGCGGAGAGAAACAGAGCAGGGAAACAGCGCATCCATCACTGCTATGCATGTCTGGGGACCTGCTAAAAACCTTGGGGCAAACAGGAACTGCTGGGGAAGGTCTCCCATCCTGTGAAGGAAAATGCTTGCACAGCCCCAACCCCAGCAAATACAAAATGTCATGTCAGGACCCTTTGGAATCCTGAAGGATTTGAATCCTGAAGGAGGCAGAAGCCAAGGGAGGGGAATCGCTGCCAGCAGAGAGAGGTGCAGCCGATGAGGGAAGACAGGCCGAGATCAACCCTAACTCCACACACATCCCACAGTCCTGCCTACTGCCACGGGCCAACCATGCTTACCCAAGGAAATTCCCTGACCCCCAGCATCACTGGGGGCCACTCCACCATGTGACTTTATCCCAAAACCTGTATAAACCAGTAAATCCCAGACATTATGCTGGGACATGCTGCTCCAGCTGATGTGTCATGTTTAAAAGACACTTTATTTCTTAAAATGAATGTTTCTAAGTTAAAAAGCCACCTCAGGGCTTGTTACTGTTTCTTTTTACCCCAACACCTCAGCAAAAATCTTCCCAAAGCACCACATCAACACCACCACTTTTGTTGTTGTTATAAAACATCCCATTTTTTTCCACCACAAACATTCACCAGAAGTCCAAGTGAACTCACAGGCCCCACTATATTTAGCTTTGGTTTGCTTTGGTTTTTTGCCATTGTATGAATTTTTTGGGCTGAAAAGTTTTTCATTTCCTATTTCCCCACAACCTGACCCTGCCCCTGCTCTGTTGTTACAGACAGCTCCTGCATATTCAAGAAACAAACATCCTGGCTCACAGAACTTCTCTGCCCTGTGTATGAAAGCAAAAAAGAAGTGGAGGAAGACAGACATCCCCATTTCTTCTGGGAGTTCCAGCATCAACCCATCTCTGGCTCCGAAATTATGTCAGAGACCCCTTCCCCAGCCCAGATGACATTTATTTGATGATGTCAAATAAACAAAAGTGAAGCTTGTTTGCAGGGCTTTATTTAATTTAAGGGAAACATTTCATTTCACTGAAAATATTTTAAAAATAATGGCAAGTGAGAAAATAAGCAAAAATCTAGACAGGGCTGATTCTGGCTGGCTGAAGCTCAGGCTCCTTAAGCTGGTGCTGGTGTTTCTCCAGCTGGAACTGGCCTGATCCAGACCTGGACAGTGGGAGACCAACTCATCTCCCACCAAACACCTTCTCCCCATGCCCACATCACCCAGGCCACACCCAGCCCATTGCTTTCCCCTTTCCACCTACAGTGAGGGCAGTGAAACCCCCCCAGCACCAGGGCTATGGGGGTCTTTAAGCAGGTTTGGGTGATGTAGCATCAGTGCTGTTACCCACTGGAGCAGGATGAGGCCTCCCTGGGGCACAGCCTGATGCCACAGAGGCTCCTCTGCAAGGAGCCAAACACCAGTGCTTTGCTCCTTAGAACAGAAAAAGCTGCTCTACCATGAGCATCACCACAGGGAGCATCAGCAACAGGACACCTGTGAACTCTGTCTTGCAAGAAAAAATTAGTATCAGGCTGGAAAAGCCCTGGAGCAGCTGAGGAATCGGTGTCAGGGTGCTCAGTGCCACAGAGGGGCTGGCAGCACCATGCAAGGGCCACGCTCACCAGTGGTCCTGCAGAGGCACCATGTTCAAGGAAGCCATCCAGACTGGAGGGGGCAGGCCTGGGGCCAGAGAAGCACAAAATACCATTTTACTCTAAAAAGAGAAGAGCTGGAGGTAGAAAATTATAGGCTACAGGATTTGGGCAGCCCCTGCAAGCTGCAAGCAGCTCAGCCCCTTGGCTCAAAGAAGGCAGGAAAGGCCACGCAGTGTGTGTCCCCAGTGTCTGCTGGGCCGTGGAGGAATGGGAAATGGGAAAGCTCCAGCACCAGCTCAGCCCTGGCACCCCCCACCCCCAGCTCTTCCCGCAAAACCGCACACTGTGCACTGCTGGGGAGGAGCTGGGGGGATGACCCGCAGGAGCTCAACACAAGGCAGCAAAGCTGTGCCTCACCAAAAATACACCTTTCTTTCCCTTATTTCTATGGAATTTGGGGTTGACTGGGGCCATGGTGTCCACGATATTGGCAGTGGTGCTGGGATAAGCTCCTGGGCACTGAAAGGAGCATTCAGCATTCCTGACCCCGGGACTGATGTGTAGTTGGGTGCGAGGAGGCCAAGTTTGGATCAATGAATCCCTTTTCCCAAGATGGTATTCTGCAGAGCAAACCCAATCCTTGCAGGAGGTGGCTCCAGAGGAGCATCCCAAAGGGACTGGGAATGTCCCCGTCCCTTCCAGGGCCTGCTCTCCTGCACTGCCCTCAGTAGCCATGGCACAGCAATGGCTGACTCTTTTCAGAGACGTTCCTCAGGTTTTGGTATCCACCTGTGGACCTGAAATCACACAGGCAGAGCTTTCCAAATTCCCCCCAGTTATGCAAACCCACCCACAGCAACACCTGCACATCCTTCCCAAAGAGGAGCTCTCCTCTGGCACAGGACAAAGAACACTGGAAAACACAATCCTGCTGGATGCTCTGCCTGGAATCACAAAAATTAAACCAGGGCTGGTATTGGTATTCTTCGTCTCTCCCTCCTGCATCCTCCCTCTTTTGAGCAGGGCCAGCTTGGAGCAGCTCTGGCCCATCACATCCTGGTCCTCCTCCTCTGTGGAGGACTTGTGAAAGCAAAGCAAAATCCCACACACTTCCATCAAGGATGGTGTCTTGCTGCAGCCATGCAGCCACTGGGATGCTGCCTTCAGCCTACTTACTGGTGGGATCATGGAAAGCAGCTGGTGCTACAAGGAGTGTGATGGTGGGGACAGGGGGAACTGGGACTGAAAGCAGGACACTGGCTTGGCCAACAGAAAGTCTCCTCACCCATGTGGGAAATACTGGATGCTCATGCCCAAGCACCACAGGAGAAATTGGCCTTGGCACTCGTGGCTGAACACTGCAGGGATGGAAAAGCTGCCATCTTTTGAGGCAGCCCTCAAGGGAGCTTTTACACCCTGTGCTGGCTTCAGGTTCTTTTTCTAACTGAAAAAAAGCAAGTTCTTGGCCGGCAGGAAGCCTGAACTGAAGGAACTCAGCTCAACCCTTCCCACAACAGCTTTACCACCCCCAAGCAAATATGGAAAACTTCACAAACTTTCAGCAATTTTGGGGACTGTGGGCAGCACTGGATGAGAGAGGCCACAAGGACAGTGGACAGAGAAAACCCTGCAGCACAGCATGGATGGGCATCCTTGGCATCACCCAGCCCCAAGCACATTCCAGCTCAGCCACCCACAACATCCAGAGCATCCCTGCTCCATTGCATTTGTCACCCTCTTATCACCAGCAGGGAGCAAATTCAAGAAAGGACTCCAGCCCCAGTTATCCTGGACTGGAGCAGCTCCAGGGCTCTGGCTTCAGTTACAACTGAAAGCAAATGCTGTCCCCAACATGTCAGCGCTGTGAGGCTCTGATACCACGTGCCTGCCAGCCCCTGCCACCTCTTTGGTTCCTCTCTGAGGGTGATCATGGTACCGTGTGATGCCAGAGCCCCTTGCAAACCTCTGGAACTCAGCCCTGCCCTGCAGCTGCCCTGGGAAAGGGGGTCCCTGCCCTTGTTCTTGCTCAAGGTTTCCCTTTATGTGGGATGTCCCAAAAAACACAGCTCCAAGTTGCTTGTGCAGGAGGCTGAACACACCCTGAGCCACAGGGATGGATCCCTCTCGGAGGTTCCTGTGCTGCAGACACACAATGGATATGATTTGCTCCAAACCAGACAGTAAAGGCAGCAAAGCCTTGAAGCCCACAAGGTGCCCCGGCCATGTCAGCAAACAGGGCTCCACTGGCACTCAGAGACTAACGAGCTCCCTCAGGGGCTGCAGCCCCCTGTGCTTACTGGCACCTTCATTTGGATTTGTGAGCCTAAGAAAAGGTTTTACCTGTAATGTCCTGCAGCAAGAAACCCGCCCTTCACTCACGAGATGCAGAAAGGAATACCTGTTTCAGCCTGAACCTCCTCATGAAATGTGTCTCACCTGCCAGCAAACAGGCCAGAGCAGCCCCAAGCCACCTACTCCAAACCACTATCTTTTCAGCCCATTTTTGCAGCCCAAGGGTGAGCAGTGGTTCTGAAACCCACAAGCCACTGATGAGTGAAAAACTAAGGGAAGCGGGAACTCATTCACAATAAACATGGTGGGGATGCACCAAGCATGGGTGAAAGATCAGCAGCAGAGAAAAAAAATTCCTCTGGAATAAAAAAAAAAAAAAAATTCAAAAAAAAACCCCAAAAAAACCACATAGAAAAATATATTAAAAAAAAAAGCAGACAAGCTGGCAGAGCTGAGGATGTTCAGCCTGCACAGGTTGCCCAGAGAATCTGTGGCTGTCTCACCCCTGGGAATGTCCAAGGCCTGGTTGCATGGGGCTTGAAGCAGCCATACTAGTGGAAGGTGTCCCTAACCATGGCACAGGGTGGAAGGAGGTGGTCTTTAAGGACCTTTTCAACCCCAGCCATTTTGGGACTCCACAAAGAACCAAAAATCATTGCTCATGAAACACAAGAGAGTTTCACCTGACAAAGCCTCAGCTGGGCCCAGCTTGCACAGACCTGAGGAGGAGAGGGAACTGCTGGAATGGGACGAGACCAGCCTGACAATTCACCTTTCAGTGACATTTGGGAGGGCAGGATCCCAGGACTGCCCCCTGACCATACCCAGCCAGTTCTGCTAAGGGATACAGCAGGGTGACAGAAAAGTCCAAACTCCATCTTGAATTTCCTATTACTGGACAAATTATTCCTCTGGAGGAAAATCCCCTTCCTGGAGAGAAGTTCCCAGCAAAGCCAAGCTCCAGCAGTCAGCCCAGGCATGGCTGATGCTTCCAGTCTTCGTGTGGAGAAGAGCAGAAAAGCATAGCCACTGCCATGAAGAGCACCAATTTCTGGCCAAAGGAAGGAGCCAGTGCATCCTTCTGCAGGCTGGGAATGGGAAACAGGGATAAAAGCATCAGCTGTGTCCATGGGAGCTCCCAGCAGCAGAGCTAGAGCATCCCTGCTGCCAGCAATCACATGACACAAGAGCATTCCCAGCCTGCGGAAGGGACATCATGGCTCTACCTCCCCCCAGCTGCTTTTGGCATTGGTAACTCCTTGCAACTCCTTAGAGAGGAACTTCAGGCTAAAAAAAATAAAAGGGAAGGAAATGCAGCCGTTCTGGCAGGCCCAGGACACGTCTGGCTCAGGAACGGCACCGGTCCCGTCTGCTCCAGAGCTGAGAGGAGACACAACCCCCACCCCTGATGCTCCTAAATTAGAGGTTTACAGCAAATGAGCAACAATGCCCAACATCCCACAGACTCACCCAGCACAGCACAAGCTTGGCTGAAGCTTGGCTGGGGCCAGACTTGCCAGAAGCAGCTCTGGGTGCTTCAAGCCAAGCTCCAGAATAAAAGAGGCTGGTTGTTGTTTTGTTTTAAAAACAGACCTGAGGGAGTTAAGGACCTCTTGCTACCAAGAAGAAAGTGAAGCTTCTGACAGTCTGGCTGGGGGTATGGAGAAGCTGGATGTGCATTTGGAGCTGAGAAACTCAAATGCAGACAGAAAGAAGCTGCTGTTTTTATGGTGGCAGCTGTATGAGATGAGCGATGAGCTCCTTACTTGGCTGCAACGGTGATGGCTACCTACCACCCTGCTCACTCCTGCTGTCTCACAAAGGTTTTTGGAAAGGGGCCACATACTTCACTTCAGCCTCTCTGCAGACATTAAGAAGCCCATTCTTCCAGCATCTTGCCTGGGTCACAGATGAATGAATGCATTCCAGAAGGGATGCTTGTCCCTTGGCAGCCAAGGGACAGCAGTGCCCACAAGGGAGACAAGAGCCTCAGAATCTGCCCTCCGGAACCCAGCAAAGGATAGAAGGATGGAAGTTTTCCCCAATTTCTCCCTAGACTTGGCCCAGGCTCCAGCCCTGCAGCAGCTGCATTCATCCAGGGGTTCTGACTCCCAAGGAATGCAGGGACATGAAGGCAGCACCATCCACTGAATGGGCTCCAGCCAGGATGGAGGAGTGCAATGGATTCCACCAAGAACACAGTGGGAGAGGCAAAGGCTCTCTCCCAGGACACAGTGGCCAAACACTCACCCAGAGCACTGCTCTGGCCCCAGATCCTCTGACTGTCCCCATTCCCCCACCCACCAGCACCCCAGACCCCCTGGACAGCAAACTGGCCAGTGGTGTGATGTGACATGCAGGACAACCCTGACATGTCCTCACAGACAAGGTGCTTCCAGCATAGTTGGAAGACGACTTATCAAATATTTCAAAACTACTAAAGAAACTTCCCCCAAAATGATGAAAGATTCATAGATTTCTCCTCCCTTGTTTTTCCAGTACTACTCATAATGTTACTTCCCTGAGCAGTGGTATCGCTGTCTCTGGACAGGGACACCCCTATTCACCAAACCCACGAACATTCAAACTACCAGGGGCAGCCTCTTTAAATTTAAAATTTTTAACTTTTAAATTAAAATTATATTTACCATGAAACTTCCCACCGGCTGCCCTTTGTCTGCCTCATGCCCAGCACTTCCAGACCAGGCATTACTGGGTAATGGGGCCTTTACTACAGAGCCCCAAGTTGCCGAGTCGGGATTCAGATGGAGGAATGGGAAAAGCTCAATCTGTCCATTCCACCTATGCACCATCCTGCAAACAAGGCTGTTTTACATGGAAAATCCCCATATGCGTCCCTACTGCAACATCATGAAGTGCAGTGCAGGACTGAGCAGTGGGATGGAAATTATATAGGAAAATACTATGTGCCCCCTGAAACCACCAAACCTCTGCTCCCAGACTAAAGAGTGCTCCCTGGATTTTGCAAGTCAATCCACTAATTATTTTCTAATCCTTACGAAATTACAGATGGGCTCTTTAAGAACAAGAGCATCTGTGTGGGTCTCTTTTGGGCTCCAAGCAATCTTAGGAATGAGAAAAATGTTGATGCTCTGCGAGCTGTGCGCAGTTGAGATTAATTAAAATCCTGCTCCTCACTGCACGTGAAGAACCAAATTTTACAAATTGCTTTAACAACCCTTCAGGAAATGCTGGCTTAGGCTGGGCTGGAGTGGGTGGGAGGACAGCTACCACTCCCCCTCCCACCCAAGATCCAGCCACATTCATGGAGCTGAGCAGGACATGATGATCTAGTGTGTAACACTGGGACCTCTGGAAGAGCTGGACCAAAACCTTCCCTCCCTGCTCCAAGCACCCACTGAGGCAATAGGACCAGAGCCTCTTGTGATGGATTTATTATCTGGAAAAAATTATTTAGTACAGAGTGATGATAACACCCTCAGCACACATTTCCTTTGATTTTGGGGCAAAGTGTTTCCTTGGAAAAACACTTAAGGAAGTAATACTTAAGGAGAGTGCCTCTGCCTGCAGGGAAAGGTGCAAAATCCAGCCAGAGAGAAAATGAAACCAGAGAGAAAAATCTGCAACGTGGCTTTGACCATCACCAAGACCTCAATGCCTGAAAACGCCTTTGTACATGCTGGCAAGGAGCACCTCCCCATGGGAAACCTCCCGGGGTCCCCACACCAGCTGGGTGGCTTTAGGGGAAAGGGACAGTTTTGCAGTTGAACAGTTTTGCATGGAAGGTAAAATTAAATCTCTTTTCACTTTTTTTGTTCTTGCACAAGCACCATCCCCAACCCTGCTGCCACATCCCAGTGGCTGTTGTGGCTGCAGATGGTGGGGAGGTGAGGTCTCCACTGTCCCTGGTGCCCTGCCAGGCTCCAGCAGCAAAGCTAACACCTCTGACCCCTTTTCCTGCTCCCAAACAGTCTGAAGAAGATCGAGATATAATTTCTTGGTGCTGCATTTGCCATGCAACAAGCTATTTCCATTAGGAAGGGGAAAATGGTGGGGAAATTCATGTAAAGGCTGCTCTGTTTGCTCTACAGGCTGTAAATTCTTTCTAGGTCCCTTCTGTGTTCTCTCCTGGCCTACAGCTGACATGGCAGGACCTACACTGAGCACTGGATAGGTGGGAAGTCAATCCAGAACCGAGTCCTGGCATTGAGACAAGGACCTTGTCCTGCCTGCAGCCATGGCAGGATGGGAGCTGCTGCCTCAGTTTCCCTGAGAAGGTATGTGGCTGCTCATAAGATGCTGCACAGATGGGTGAACCAAAGGAGATATCCCAGCAAGGAGCCCCAAACCTCCTGCCAAGAGCTCTGCTCCACCTTTCTGGCTGTCCCGGAGGTGAGGGTTTGGCACAAACCTCTCAAAGAAGCAAAAGCTCCCCAGGGGAATCAATGCTTGTCTGCTGGGCTAGACCCCACTGAAAGTGTCCTTGGGAACAATGAACTCTTGGGACTACTCCATCCTGATCCCAAACTCCCAGTAAGGATCCTCTCTGAGCTGCAATCCAGCCTGGTGCTGGGGGATCCTGGACGTGGCACCTCCATTGGCGCCATCCTCTGCCCTCTTCATCCGCCAGCTCCGAAACAGGACTGATGCAGGGCAGGAGCAGCTGAAAGTGTGGATGGGGAGGAGAAAGAGCTGAGGGTGCTCAGCACCAGCAAGGCAGGAGTGACACAGCCCTGTGGGCTGGCGGCCGCTGAAAGCTGCCTTGTTCCTTGCCCCGGCCCGGCATGAGGTCGGCTGCCACCACTCCCGCCCCACAGCTGGGATAGAGGTGCCTCTGTCCTCGGAATTGCCAGACTTGGATCCCACTGACATTTTTTGGGATGAAACAGCCAGAATCAGCCTGTAAAGGTAGCAAAACCTTGCTGAAATGAAATAACTCCCTAAAAGCCCACAGAAGGAGGAATTCACGGCCCTCAAGTAAATTATGGGGAGGTCTAACAGGAATTCAGCTGTGAAAAGTCCAGCTGAGATGACTACAAACGGCAGCAAACCTTGACCATCTTCCAAATGCCCCAGGGTACAGGGGTCTCCTTTTCCATTGCTTCCTACCTCCTCCATCTCCCAGCCAAGCAGTTTCTCCTCTGATCCAAGAACTGACCCCTTGCTTGGCATGGGATTGCTGCCCACCGTCATCATGTCCATGGCCCCATGTTTCCCCCTTGAGCGAGGCAGCTCAGCCCCAGGCACTGTGAGACTGAGGGGAAAGGGGAAAGCCCTGGGGGGCAAGGGGAGACGGGGAGGGGATCAGTGTGCTCCTATGCTGCCACTTCCAAATCTGCTTTGGATTTGCTAAATGTGCTCTGACAAAATGGCCCAAGGGATTACAGTTGTTATTTTCAGGCAAAAGTAGCCAATTTTGCTTTCTTTTCACATCTTAAAATTTTCTCAACAGACCCAAAATAATTCAAGGAAGCCCCAAAAGCCGTTCCTTAGTTCTAGGCTAGATTGTCCTGGGATGAAAAGGGTCTCAAACGGCAATTTCAGGGGCCATGCGGAGGAGCCTCCAGTGTCTGGCTCATGGTGCCTTCAGAAGATTAAAAAAAGACAAAATACAACCCGTTGACTTCATTGTGAAGAGTTACTAGGGAAAAAAAAAAAATAGTTTGCAAATACCCACTTGGGCCCCGATCCGATCAAAGAAAGATTTTATGAAAATCTTTTTCATAAGATTAACACGTCGGAAGAGGGGAGCGGGTCAGGATGGGAGAAGGCGGCAAGCTCCAACAAACCCCTTCGGCCCCTTCCCGACCTCCCGCTCCGCGAACTGCCCTCCCCGGAGAGACAAAGGGCCGGAGCGGGGCCGCGGAGCGCAGCGGGCCGGCGCCCCCCCTTCCCCTCCCCGCGGCCGCGTTTCCGCCGCTGCGTGGCCGCTCGGCGCGGGGAGTCAAACTCCAGAGTGATAAAAGGGAGTGAAAACGCGGCGGAACGGCAAGAAAACTCGGCGCGAGCAAACTGCAGAAAACAAAACGCGGCGGAAGGCACCACGACCGGAGAGGGATGGAGTAAAACAAACCGCAGTAAAAGTAAATAAAACATTCGGCGAGGAAATAAGCCACAGCGATGTGATCCGCGTCAGCGCGAGGCGGCCCCCCCGCCCTGCGCGCCGCAG
>VZRH01005589.1:109502-158677 GCA_013397555.1 Urocynchramus pylzowi | reverse complement strand
AAGGAGGAGGAGGAGGAGGAGGAGGAGGGACGCGAGCGGGAAAGGGAGGGAAAGAAGGGGGGGAAAAAATGTTACAAAATAAAATAAGAAAAAAAAAACCCGAAGCGTGCGCGCCGGACTCAGACACTGCGTCAGCAGACCGGGGCCCGGCCCAGCGGCGGCGAGAGAGCGGGGCGCGGCCCGAGCCGGGGGGCTCCGCCCGCTGCAGCGCATCGCTGGGGCGGGGGTCCGGGGATGAAGCGGGGGAGTGGCAGAAACGAAGCCCAGCCTGGCCAGGGCATCCCTGCAGACGCCCGGGGATGGCTGGCTCCTCCAGCAGAGTACCCACGCAGCCCTCTCCACTCCCCGGGTGGTCGCAATGCCCCGCTACGGGGCGGAGGGTGTGGGGGAGATGCCCGCGGTGCCGCCGGTCCCACGTCGGGTTCTGCCGCGGGTCCTCAGCGCGGGACCCCACCTCCCCGGGGAGAGCAGCCAAGGGCTGCCTTGAATTCCCACCAGGCATCGTCGTTTGCACCTCTGGGTGCCAGGCAGAGTTACCTCATTCCAAGCACAGCTAGCCCCGCTGGATCCTCCTCCATCCATCCCTGTGGCACAGAGCTAGGCAGCTCCCGGTCCAGCTGTGGATGTTGAAGTTGGACGCGGCTCACTGCACCTTCCACCACAAGCCCAGTCCCTCCAGCCATGGGGTGCTGGCGCAGCTCTCCAGCTTCTGGTGCTCTGCTTAGGGCATGAGACGAAGAACATCCACAATATCCAATGTAGGTATATCCCACATCCAGGAGCTGAGCATAAAAGGCTTTAAAAAACTTTTAAAGAACTTTCAAACTTTTTTTTTCACACCTCCACTCCAGCAGGGCTGCCCATGGCCACAAAAGCCACCCAAAGAAGGCAATATACATGGAAAACACTAGAAGTTGGCATATTCCTGGCTTTTTACATCCATTTGCTGCATTTGGGTGATGCTCATGGTGCCCATTCTTGTGGGAGCATCCCTAAGGGTGTAGAAGCCTCACCTCTTCAAACTCTCCTGGTATTTGAGCAGTGCAGGGAGGGGTCAGTCAGTCCTTGACACACAGACTCTGCCATACAGATTCAGGGGAGATGATGCTTTTTAAGAGACCAAACTGATGGCAGAGCTCCCTTAAGCAGGGAGCAGGATCTGGCCCCAAGATGGCACAAACTCCTGAGGGGGTGAGTGGTGGGTGTGAGCCAGTCATGTTTAGGCTGTTCTTCAGAAAATAAAGGAATCTGTTGTTTCCCAGTGAGGCAGGAAGGACCTCCAGGCTGATGCCAGGATGGGCTTTAGGGATGCAAACCCTCTGGGGGGGCTAATTAAGCACATCATCATCTGGGCTGTTGGTTTTTCTAAAGCAGGGATTATTTTTTAATGGCAGCAGCACTGAGAGAAAGGCCTTGCTGGCCCCCATGGCTGCCCCAGGAAACAAGCATGACAGCCCAGAGGAGAGGAAGGAATCATCCAGATCCTCTCTCCTATCCCAACAACTTGGAAACCACTCCAGGGGGATGCCACCCACTGAGACACCAGTGGCTGGGCATGATGGGGCTGTGAAGCCCCATGAGTGGGACCCCACACACATCCTGGACAAACCTGACATCCCTTTCAAGGAAGTTGAACCCATCCGAAAGAAGGAACATAGCAGAGTCAAAAGGCTTTGGATGCCATGGAGCATTGCCACTTCCTGGCCTGGTTCATCCTGTGTCTTGGAGACCCTATGCTGCATGTGATTAGCAGATAATTAGCACTTCTTAATTCATTTCTTCAACATGGGCCAACAGCTCCTTACCTACTCTCTTCCTAATCCGGTTTAGTACCAGCTGAGTCGCTACTCAACAGAGTGGATCAGGAAGAAATGTGCTTTTCCCTTGGGACGTGTCCAGGCTGTCTGACCCCTCTGGCCCTAATGAGTTGCTGTCAGGCAAGGACAAGGGGACATGGCTGAGTACAGGGGATGGCCAACTGCACCTCTGGCCACAATCTCAGGAGAGCTCCTTGCCTCGGAAGATCGATTTGGAGCAATTGGCTTATCCCAGGATTACCCAGAACTTGAGATATTCAGTGTCAGTAGCTGATTCCCACAGTTGAAGCATCTGTATCTTGTCATTTAATTGGAAAAATAAACTCTGGGTTTTGGCCAAAGCAATATCCCATGTAGGGAGTGGTCACAGTGGCGGGACTGCAGTGGGATGGGGTGAAACAGCATTGGCTCAACTGAAAGTCATCCTGCAGAAGGTTTGAAAAACATTTCTGGAGATAGATCCAAGCCACTTGCCTGCCTTTGGCTGGAGGTCTGATCTCGTGAGGAGCACTTGGGAGAAAGCAGGTCAGTCAGGATGCTCAGCAAATTGCAAAATATGTCACCAATGTGGAATGGGACCCCAACCATAGGGGTGGGAGAGAAACCTCAAATTTGAAGCTGGGCTGCTCAGTGGCAGTGAGGCACCCCATGACTAAGTTTGGGGCTGTCATGGGGCTCATTTGGTGTTTGCTTATGCCAGAGGCATTAGAGGAAATGATTTGGGGAGCAGTGGACAGCATCTGTAAGCCTTCAGAATTTTCTGAAGGAAGGGTCTGGCCACTTCTGAGGACTGGCAGGTTCTAAGGGTCTATTTATTATACGACCAGGGAGGCAGCATGTCCTGCTCTGTTGCACTCTTCCAAGGGTGTTCCCCCCAGCCCATGGCTCTCTGCGGGACTGAGGGCTCCAGGAGAGCAAAGCCCTGCCTGTGGGCAGCCGCTGTGGGGGGACTCTGATGTCAGGGGCTTTGCTTCGCTGGGGACCAGCAGCACCTGCCAGCTTCTGCCAAGAGCTCAGCACTGCCTTGGCCTCATTCTGGCCCCAAATAGGACTGGTTGGGCCAAGATCAACACCCACCTGGCAGGCGCTCTGCACTGAGGTCACTGCTTGGGGAAGAGGCCATCTTGGCGTCTGCTGGCTCCTTCTCCCCCGTGCCGGCGGCAGCAGCAGCAGCAGGGAATGGCCACGTTGCTCTCTCTGTTAGAGACAGGCAGGAACAGCCAGTCCAGCTCCCTCTCCAGTCTTCAGGCTTTGCATTACAGGCAGCGAGAGTGATTGGTATCCTCTCGCTGGGATGTGAGGTTTGGTGGGGAATCCCATGGGGGTACAGCAAGGGGCTCATCCCCAAGCTTTGCATTTTCACCCTTCCCTTTGGGGAGAAGCCTGGGGACACCATGTGTGGGCTCAGCTCATGCACAGTCCCAGGCATGTTGGTTGCCTTCGGGGCCCCATACTTATGCTCCTGAGGGTTTGGTTTTCTCATTATGGTTCAACACTGCAACAGTGGTCTGGGTGCTGGTGGCTGAGGCTCCACCAAGCAGGGAGTGTCGGGAGGCACCTCCTGTTTGCGTCCCGTGCTCCTCCCCCAGGAGCTGAAATACAATGTTTGGGATCGGCCCCCTCAACACCAGCTGTGAGTAGAGGGATCCTGGCCAAAATGAAGGGCGCTTTCCCTGCCTCCAGCCTAACTGTCCCTTTGGCTCTTACAAGGAGCAGATGGAGCTTTGCCGGGGTCCCTTAACGTGCTTGGTCAGCCTCATTCCCCCCGTCCTCCCTCCCAAATTTGCTGTCTCCCGGCACTGCAAAGGGGGTCCCTTTGTGGGTGCCCCACACGGCAGCTCTCAGAGCTCTTTGCTGCTCTGTGTTCTGCAGCCCTGAAAAGTCAGACAAGTTCAAGCTGCAAATAATTTATTAAAACCAGATGTGCTCACTTGGAGCTGCCATGAGGAATTTCAGGGTGCTCCAGCCTTGTGAAGAGCAGCGCCGAGATCCTGGCCTTCCGCTGCGGGGGCGAGACAAGGCTGGGGGCTGCCCGAGGAGAAGTGCTGCCTTCTGAGCCTCTTGCTTCTCCTTCCTGCCTGTCCTCCCCTGGAGGGCTCCTGGAAAGGAGCAGAGAGAGAATTCCAGCCATTTACAAGAAATTTTCCTTTTAGAAAAACACTTGCTCTGCATGACTCAAGAGCAAATTGGCAGAACTGGGCTGCAGAGTGGGGAGGGAAAGCAGCTGGAGAATAGTGGAGGACAGCACATCCTGAACAGCATCTTCCTCCTGCCAGAAGTGGGTATGGTACCGCCGAGCAGAGATCTCACCCTGTTCCCTGGCCCTTTCCAGCAAGAGCAGCATGGTCCAGTTGGCCCCGAGTGCTTCATTTCCACCTCTGCCACTGCCTTACCTCATAGTCACGGGCATGTTCCCTTCCACTTCCATCCCTCACCAGTTCCTTTAGCCTGGAGGGGTTTTGGCATCAATCCCAGCCACTCTCCTGGGTTTGGGTGTGAGTGCGTGGATTTTGAGGATTATCGGGAGCTGGGATGAGCCAATGCTGAACAAAGCAGGTTTGGAGTCCTGATCCTGATGTGGAGCTGAGCCAAGAGCAAGGCGGTTGCCGACAGGGCAGCGCGTGCTCGTGGCTCCTACGCAGCCAGAGCCTTCAGTCGGGAGAGGACAGGACTGAGCAGAGCTCTGGATTTTTTCTTCCCCTGAATGCAAAGCAGAGTCAATCCCCTTGTAACTTTGCTGCTGGTGTTCCCCAGGGCAGCCCAGGTGGGAATGGGAGATCTGGCCTGAACATGAGGCTGAATCTCCTCGTCTTTATCCTGCTGCTGCTCACAGCATCCCTGTATTTTTATCTTAATTCCTGCATTTTTATCTCCATCCCTGTATTTTAACTCAATCTGGACTATGGCGCTGCTCTACACCATCCCTGCAGCCCAAGCAGGGAGGATGGGAAAGCAGCTCCTGGCCATGGCTTCCTGGGGGCGGGTGTGGCTCATCCCACACTAGCAGGGCAGATGGTGGATAACCTCTATTTTCAGGCTTTCCTGAATCTGCTCCAAGCATTTCAGCCACCCCGTCAGTGAATGTGTTTGGAAATGAGTAGCCACAGAGTGAGTGAAACACAAGCTGCAGCTGAAGGTGGAGGGAGGAGACTACAGTAACCCATCCCAGGAGGAGATGCAGGCTGGGAGCACAGAGGAGCAGGAAAGAGCACATGGAGCTGCTGGTAGCATGCAGCTCCTCACCATCAGCACATGCCAGCAGCTTCTCCTGCCTTCCCATGCAGCTAAAGCATGGAATGGGGGTGTGTCTCAGGCCAGCTCCCAGAACAGACAATAGTGTCCTTGTGGCCAAGAGCCTGCTCCTGGGTGTGAATGTAGTGAGGGGAGGCCGAGCTGCTCTGCGTTTGTTTGGCCTTTTGCCCCCACCCAGGGTGATGGCCAGGGGGCACCCAGCTGCCCCTGAGGGTAGCACTGGGGCCAGGAGAAGCAGAGACCACAGGGAGAGCCATGTGCAGCCATGGAAAATCAGTGTCTTGATGCAAAGATGCATCAGCGTGTAGTAGCAAAGGTTAGGTCCAGGCTTAGAAGGAGTCAGGGTTGTGCCTAATTATGCTCCCACACACTCCAGTCTCCTGTTCTCCTCCAAGCTGTGAGTAGGAAGGTTTAGTTTAAGGCTGCTTGAGACAAGCTTGTGTAGCACCCATAAAACAGCATGCTCCAGCAGCAGACCCCAGGCAGACATTGGCAGCAGTTGCAAAGCTCACACTGCAGGTTTGCCAGGTCACAAAATAAACTGGGACCGGCCCATTTAGTAGAGGGAAGCTAACTTAAAGCATGACTCCCAACTGAGAATGTAGGAGGCGAAGCATCCAGCGAGGCAGCCCTTGGTGAATCTTGATCCTGCAGGTGTCAAGGTGTGTCCCCCACACACATCCCTGCACGCGTGGGCACCTGCCTACCCACTGCAGGACAATGATGATGCTGCTGATGCTACTGAAGCACCATTGCTGCCTCTCCTGGCCCAAACCTGTGTCACATCACCTGAACTGGAACAGGGGGCTGGAAATGATCAATTGCAGCCAAGGGAGGGAGCCCAGCTTGCTCAGTGTTTGGTTTCACTTGCACTCACCGAGTTTGACTTCAGGCACAGTGAAGGTCAGGTCAGGTTTGCAGAGTAACCTGGGGCCTGGTGACTGTTTATCTGAGGAAGCAGTTCTGGAGGCAGGTACGGCCCTGGCTCCTGGGGGATGCCTAGGGATGGCCAGCACACACCTGTGGAGGAGCTGGATGCGGCAAGGGCCCCAGCACTCCCTACTCCAGATACAAACAGACTCAACATCTTCAGCTGCCACCATCTTTTTTAATTTTCTGTCGTGAATTTTTGTAAAGCTGACAAAGCCCAGCCCCAAGAAATTAAAGGATCTGAGTTTCATCATTGCTCAGGATGGTTATTGTGGGTGACTGAGGGAAGACCTGGGTGTCCATGGACTGGGGAGTGGATGGGGGGTTGTGACCCACAGATTTTCATCAACAGAAAAGGTGGTTTTTCTATGTCTTCAACATATATGGCTTCTAAAGGGCAGCTGCTATTCTATAGGAAATGAGGGACAAATCCACCTCAGCTTTCTAATTTACGTTCCAGGACAAGATCAATACCAGCAATTAAGTGACTCAGTAATTTTCAGTAATTCCCTCTATGATGCAGAGATCTCATTGCTCTGAGCTATGGAATATACCCTTTTTCCATCCTTTCTCATCCTGTCTTGTGTCATCTCTGTGCAGCCACTGCAAGAGAGCTCATGCCAATGCCAAGGGCAGAAAAACAGTAAAAGCCAAGCAAATCAGTTTCTTAAAACTTATTTTAATATCCATATCTCATCTGTTGGGTAGAGCCAAAACAGTCTGGCCTGGTTTAAGTTACAAATTCTTCATACACTTTAAGTAAATGAACAGTGTGGCAATAGGGTCTGTTATTGGAAGTGAAACCCATCTTAACAAGGGAAGTGTTGCAGCCAGAATTCTACCAGGGTTCTTCCCTGCTATCAGCCCCAAAAAGCCGTCACTGTCCCCTGGCCCTGAATGGGTGTCGCACAGCAGGAATAAATGCTTTTGACACAAAACTAATCACACCCACAGAGATGCACACACTGGATGGCCAAGAAACAATGGGACCAGGATAGAAAAAAACCCTTTTAGAATTCTCCCCGATGTGGACAAATACCAAATCACCAGTTTCGGCAAATGGGATGAAGCACCAACCCTGATTTCTCCTGACAGAGGCTGAATAAACATGTTGAAGCTCCTTGATGGACAATTAACTTCTGGCTTAGAGCAGCAGGCATGGAAAGGGCTAAGAGAGGATGGCTGAGGATTTAAAGATGCAGTATTTCTCTTCTTTGTATAAAACACTACAGCAATTTAGACACCACCCTAAATGCAGCTGCAAGGGAGTAAATCCAATTAAAAGCCCAAGAGTCACTACAAAAATAGTAAGAAAAATCAAAGCAGCAGAGTTCTCCACTTCCCTCGCCTGTTGCTTAATTCCAATAGATTGCTCCATTTCTCAGTTAACAAGTTCCTGATCAGGTTTAAGCACAGTATTTGCAGATGCTGCCTTACAATAAGGCGGACAAGTGGCAGTTCTGAGTGCATGATGAAGAACAGCACTTGCCAGGAGATGCCAGTGGGATAACAGAGCCACCCAAACAGCCCACAGGCTGCCACAGCAGTGGAGTTGTCCCACAAAGGATCCCCCAGCCCACAGTGGTCCAGGGTGGTTTGTTTTTTAACCACCATCCTGAATTGCAGTAGTGCAGGGCTTGTCTCCCCCACCCCGGGACAAACCCTGCTCCTCAACACTGCATCTTTAAATATTTCTGGCTAAGAACTCCTGCCACATGTTAGGAGCACTCCAACCTGGCTGCCACATGTTCAATTGCTGCGCTTTTTGCGTTTTCAGTTTTCCTTCTATGTGGGAGGGAAAAGGAAGCAGAGTGGGAGGCTCCCATTTCACAGCAGGCAGATCCAGCTGAAGGTACAAGACCCCTCCAAGCAGATTACAGGAGGGAGACAATAATTAGGGTGTTTGCTCCTTTCAAGAACATTATTTCATTCCCTGCCATCTGAAATCAGATGCAGTGATGGCAGCAAGTTTCATGAGTCAGCAAGTTTGAAAACTGTTAAGGGAGAGAGAGGAAGCTTTGCTGCCAAGTCACCCAACAGACAGGAGGAGACAAGGCTTCAGCTTCAGTAAACTCTAACATGAACAAGATCAGTAGAGAGCTGTGTGGGCACAGATCTCACCTGTGACACCTGAGCCGTGCTTCAATCCCCACCTGCTCTCTGCCTGCCAGCCAAGATCAGGCTCACAAGTGTGGAGAGCTTGGTATGAGCATGATGGGCCGGGTCTACAAAAACAACCGCACTTCAACACATTGAAACGGCGCAACTGTTGTGAGAGCGATGAAGCAGCAGCTGAGACCTTGTGGCAGCCTGAGCTGTGATCCACTCTGATCACAGAATGATGCAGGCCTGTTCTCCCAGGGCTTCACCACCCTCCTGAGAAGGTGAATCATTCCTAAGAGGCCATTCCAAAGGAGCAGAAAGCTGCACCAGCTGCAGAATGGACACTGCCACAAACCTGCTAATACGGGTTTCACTGAGACCAGAAAACTGTTTTCTTCCAAAAAATTGTTATTTTAAAAAAATTGAAATTAATTAGGGGTAAAACACTAACTCTAGTGCCATGAACAGGCAGGATCAACTTTTTTCCCCTCCAAAGGGCAAAGAGTCATATACCATCCCCAGCTGAACCTTGGTGCTTCGAGCTTTTCAAGGAGATGTTACCTAAACTTTATTAAAAGAAAAAGAACAATGTTTAAATATCAACACTGGACTAGCCCAGTCTTTTTTCCAAAGTCCACATTCTTCATATGAAGCACACACGGCGTCCTGGATTCCCCAAGGCTGCATGTTCAGAAGTTCACAGTACATGGAACCATGTCTTTTCGTGTTTTTTCTTGAGTTTCCCCTCCTTGCTCAGAGCAGCCACCCTTTTGTGGTCACTGACTGGATAAACCTCAAGCCATCTCCTATCCACATGGCTTGGCCTAGATGCTGAAGGCTTTCTTGATGAGAGTTGATGTTGTCATGCTCTATGGATGGAAAAAAGCAAGAGAAAAAAGCACCTGGTACAGGTTTCTTGAGACCCTTGTGGATTCCTCTGCTCCAAAGGTGTTTCTGAAAGTCTTTTTGCCGGTTTCTCAAGCAGTTTTTGGCCTATTACTCTGTCTCAGTTTGAAGAGCTGTTATTGGATGATCCAGAGGTTGATGCAATTGCAGCTCCAGCTGGGCTGCTTGTGGATACAGATTTGCGGATGTGAGGCAGCAAGTAGGGGTCACAGGCCAGCTGCTGGACATCTATCCGGTCCTCCTTTCGATAGGCCAGACACCGCCTGATGAATGCCTGCAGCACCCCAAAGCCAAAGCAAGAATTAATTTTTATGACTGAAACAGGAAGCTTTTGAGTCTTTGGGAGCGGTGCCAATGTGACAACCCCAGTGCCAGAATTCCTTTCCTAGACACAGCCCAGCTCTTGCACTAAATCTCATCTTGTACCAGGAGAAGCATGGGCAGAGGCACCCAGTGTTCAATGCTCAGCCTGACAGCTGCAGTAATGGAATCACAGAATGGAATCACAGAATGGTTTGGACTGGAAGGACCTTATAGCTCATGTCATTCCAATCTCCCTGCCATGAGCAGGGACCCCTTTCACTAGACCACGCTGCTCAGAGCTCCATCCAGCCTTGAACACCTCCAAGGGTGGGACATGCAAAGCCACTGATGACTGTGTGATAGTTGGGCATTAAACACAGGACTCCTGCTGATTTTATGAAAATCAGGAGGCTGGAACTGCCTGTGCTGCCTGACCCTCAAGGAGATTTACCTTTGCTTCTGGTGTGACTACTGGCTTTGGAGGGAACTGCACCTCAGTAGCTTTCAGGATTGTGTTCTCCTGCAAAATATCCTGTTGAGACTGGTTGTGACCGAAGGGCTAGCAAAATAAAGAAAAAAGTTGTTAAACGTTGGTGACAGGCATAAAAACCCCATAGCTCTACTGTTTATCATCACCTGACATCAGCATTTTTCCAGGCAAGCAGCCCACAGCTGCTGGGAAGGTGCTGTGGATACCAGAGGACCAGGACACATTGCTCCCATGCTCAACTGAACAAAAGGGATCAAGCTGGAACATGTCTGGCTTGCCCAGTAGGGATCTCCACCTGCTTCCAGACCTTGTGGGTCTGTTACAGCATTTGTCATCCATCTGAGCTGGCAGAGATTCACCCACTCGTCTCTGCTGGGCTGGTTCCACGTGTCTGACTGACAGCACTGAGCAGCACATGTGTCAGCCCCGGCTTTCACAACACTTAGCTACCAGGGACTCCCAAAAACAAGAGCCCATGGAATCCTTTCCCTTCTCTGTCCTATCTTTCCTGTTGTCATGAAGCTGACAAATCACCTTTTCCTGATCCATGCTTTTCCCTTCCAAAAAAGCCATCCTAAAAACTTCTAAAGTGGGTCTTTGTACCTACTTTTTCCACCCCCCCCCAAGCACTTGCAGCCATCAAGACCAACAAAGACTCAGGGCATAGAAAGTGTCACAAGCAAGACCAGACCAAAAACCTCAGATGATGAATGACACACCTGTCCTGCCCAAAACAGCCCCAGTGGGAACATGCCTGGTGGAAAGAGATGTTCTGCAGAATGTCTTTCCTGAAGGAAATGCTAAAGGTAGAGCACAACACAGCCTAGTCTATGCTCCCTGCTTCCATTAGCATGCACTCTGCCCTGCAACTGATGGCAAGGAGACAAGGGAGCACATTCTAAGTCTGTGGAGAAGGAAGCAGAAGCCTGGGTTGCCTCCCAAAAGGTTTGGGAAACACCACTAAGAAAAGAAATTAAATGCCTTCTTACCTTTCTGCCATATAGACATTGATAGAAGATGACTCCCACTGACCAGACATCAACTTTATTTGAAATCTTTGGAGGTTCTTTCCCAACCACAAAACATTCTGGTGGCAAATACCTGATTAGAAGGAAGCGTTAAGAAGTTATGAGCAGCAGCTTCAAGTATTTTCCACTATTTCCTTTGGAACAGAAAATTCTATGATCAGATACTGGCTTGGGCCTCAAGGGTCCCATTTCATTCCTGTGCATCTCTGGGCCAAGATCACCAATGCCTACTCCTTCTGGGAACAGTGATCCCAAGGACTCTCCAGACACTCGTGTTCTGAGCTAGTCAGCAGAGTCAGTTTCTTTTCACCAGAGCACATAAAACAAGCCCATTCTCTTTTATCTTCAAAACTTGTATTTGCTGTTGAAAGGGCTTGGCCAACAATTCCACAATGAAAAGCACACAGCCAAAATACATATTTTTAGAAATACAACCCCAGATGCCATGCCCCAGTTAAAGACACTCAGCTTCACTCAGGGTACTGCTAGTTTCATTTTTAGGAACAAAACAAAGCTGTACAACACAGAATGGCCCAACAAATTTTCTGTTGCCCATGGTGACAGTTTGCAGCTTGGGTGACATCTGAGAGTCACACTCGGTGGCACTCACCAAGGGTCTGCTCTCAGCCAAGGGTGATACAGTGACACTTGGCACAGAAGATAAAGAATTGCTGAAACCACGACATTCAAGTGAAGCTCTGGCTACAGACAACACCGTGAGATTTACATATTTTTGGAGAGCTAACTATGGATCTTCACCTCCTAATTTCAGAGGAATACTCTTTTCATCTCCCTGATGCACCTGAATTTCCAAATAGGTACAGTATTCCCCTCGTTCTTGCTTAAGATGCGAGATAGAGCCACTCTGGACTGAGAAAGAGCAGCCAAGCCTCACTCCAGAGCTCGCTATCCCAGCAGCATATGCAGCTTTTCACCATCTTTTGAATATGATGGTGAAAAGTGGTTTTCAAACACTGACCTCTTGAACAGTGAAAAGCTGCCAGCCTCAAAAGGAGCTGTGTGACAACAAAAGCAGTTTCCAGGGTCTCAAACCTCCAGTGTGTCAAGCTATCACAGCTAATGGCAGCACACACAGAGCTGACACACTTCCAAAGCTGTTTATAAACTGTTCTTGATCTTGACTTGCAAGTGCCCCAGCCATCGCTTACCAGTAAGTACCAGCCCCCTGCGATGTCAGCTCCATGCCATCAACTGAGTTGTAGCTGTCATCATCCATGATTTTGGAAAGTCCAAAATCTGTGATTTTTATCTCTCCACATGCAGTACCATTGACTAGAAGAATGTTACCTAGACAGAGGAAGGAAACAGTCCTTAGGATACACATTTAGCAAGAATAAAATTGCATTGAGCCCTGCCCTGCACAAGGACAAGGGAACGTGCAGTGAGCTGCACCAGATGTTTTAACTCTCAAAACCCTCAACTTCAGAGACAACTCGGGGACTACCAAGTGCTAGATCTGAACTGCTTATCTTGAATGACCTAGTGACTTCATATATCTTGGAGCCTCCAGACCCTGAGCCCTGTTAGCCAAATGAGCTTCAAGCCCAGGCTGTTTTGACACCTCCCAAAGGTCTTGTTGGAAGGGCAGGTCAAAAAGGAGGATTAAGGAGAGAAGTACACATACACAGTCATGACTCATTCTGCCCAGAAGTTCTGAGTTGCCCTGTCTTCTCGACATGCCAGAAACTCTCTCTCCTTCCTGACAGTGCTTCCCAGTGACTTTCTAAGCTCAAAAAGGACAATTACTGCTTAAGCAAGAGTCTTTCATAAACTCATCAAGAAGTCAGATCATCACTGTTTTTCTCCAAGCCTACAACAAAGTAGCAGAACTGTGTGTGATGGCAGCAGATGAATCACAGCTCTAGGCAGCTGCAGGCAGAGCTCAGACAACTTGGGAACAGGGAGGAAATGGGGTCACTACAACCAGTGCAACAGCACCATCTCCCGTACACATTCCTCATGCTGATGCAACAAACCACATCACAAACCAGTTACACAATGCTGATGAAGTGCCACCAGTACAGGGAGACAAGCCAGGGATAACTGCCCAAATAGATGGATGAATTTACTGGACTAGGAAAAAAGCTATGTAGCCAATATGCATCATCCCAAAATGGAGCATTTCCATTTTCTCCCTTGTGGCTCTGCCCCAGTGGTAGAAGGAAAATATACAACACCATTTTGGGGAGGATCTTCTCCCCAGCAGATGTAATTGAATTAACTCAAAGGCAAACCTGAGCAGTCTGACTGTGCGTCCTCAGCTTTGAGAGCTGACACACAATATGAAAAAACAAACATTCCAAAATTAGCTTCTGCCATCAAATTCTCAGCCAGATGATTACAGAAATAATAAGCCAGAAGAATGGGAACATGAAGCACACCAGTAATTGTGGGAGCCTTTGTGAAGCAATAACAGAAGCTCTCAACAGCAGAATACAAGCAGGACATTAAGAAAACTAACACAGCCACTCGGTGGTTCAAGGTCTCATTCTTGAAAATGTTACACCTCCTTGTTTTACATGTTACACCTCTTTGTTTTATGTTGTAATTCTGGCAGACAACACCCTTGACACATTTTCCAAAGGTTCTATGCATTTTATGTTTTTTTTCTTGTTGCAAGTTAGCTTTCCCAGACACCCCTGTCTTTTTGCTGTCTGAACAAAGGAAACTGCCTCATATTACCTGTAACCCATTACATTTCCTTAACATCCTTAAGCATGTCAGCATAGCCTACCTGGTTTAAGGTCATAGTGTATGATGGGAGGTTTGATTTCATTTAAGTATTTTAAAGCATTCACAATCTGCATGATAATGGATCGTGCCTCTTTCTCCGACATTAGCTTGTGCTGTTTCAGGTAGAAGTCCAGATCATTCCCCTCACAGTATTCTAACACTGTACAAAACCTGAAAGAAAAACAGGAGTTGTTGCAATTCAGGTGCCTGATAGAAACCAGAATACTTTGTTACTGCTTGTCTGTAACTCACCCATTTGGCCAATATATTAAATTAAGAGTCCTTCAACCTATGAATCCCCTTCTAAAAGTAAGCTACCAGGACCACAGGCCTCAATGCTCAACAGTACAAAGGTCAGAGATCCCCCATTAAAAACTCAGAGGCTGAAAGTTGTATCAGCTGTGGTATTTGTCCAGGGCCAAGAGCAGGATTTACCAGTAAAGCACCACATCTGACAGAGTACACCACATTGGTTTGTGAGCTGGAGTCTCTAGAAAACCAGTGTATGCTGGAAGTACACCTTGGTTATCTCTGCAGTAAAGTCTAACATTGTTGTGGACACCTTCTGGACTTCCCTGGAAAGTTTTAAATACCTTGCCTTCAGTGAATTGGTCAAATCATGGGAAAGGACAGAGCAACACAACTTACGAGTCAGTATCCAGTGAGAAGTAGTCGTATAGTTTAACTATTCGAGGGTGATCCAGTTCTTTGTGAATTCTGTACTCTCTACATGCATGTCTGAAAACAGCAAAGTCTGAGCATTAGTCATACAAGTGACTTAATTTTAATTTCTGCAGATAGTGAATCCAGACATACCACACAGCATCCAGCTTCAATCAAACCCATGCATGTTCCTCAGACAGCTTCAGACAAATCAAGTGAAGGAGGAACTGCACAGAACAGCTCTTGAGAACTACAAAACCCCAGTGCAATGGCAATGCTACAAATAACTCATCTTGATCAACGGTCCTGCTTGCCAAAACTGAATAGCCTCATAAATCCTTAAGAGATCCAAGACAGCTGAATACAAAAATCAGCAAGTTCTAGAAGACTTCCATGATGCTTAAACAGCCTAATTTCCAGTCTTCAAATTCAGCTTAATTTGTCCCAGTGACTTGTTAGGGAATTAAGAACACAGCTTTATCTTGGAAATCCTATGGAGAAGGCTTGGCTGTCACTCTGCAGAGTTATCTAACCCATGGCATTAGGGAGCAAGAGCTACCAACAGCAAAATGCTTCCAGGAAAGAATTTCTTCCTAATATTTAATTTAACCCTGCTCTCTGTCAGGCTGAAGCCATTCCTCCCTTGTCCTGTCACCCCAGGTCCTTGTAAATAAGTCTCTTTTGATCTTTCTTGCAGGCTCCCTTCAGGTAGCAGAAAGCCACAATTATGATCACTTATTCTAGGAAACAAAGGGAAGGGGGAGGCTTCCAGAGGGCACAATGCAGGTGTGTACCTGAAAGATGGGGAGGAAAAACCATTTCCCATGGAACTGCTTGAACATTTCAGAGAGAAGCCACTTCAGCACTTTCCTCACAGAGCACTGATGGTTTAAAATACAGAGGCACAGGGCTTATACAAACTTTGTGTGCGTATTCACACATTTAAAACATTTCTAACCTGATCAGTACTTTTGGATGTAGCTACTGGGACAGAAAGTGGCTTTTGAAACGTAGCAAAGACAGGAAAAAAATTCGCAGCCTGTTCAGTGGCACTGGATAACCAAATGCAGGAGGAACATTGCTGGCTGCTTTACAAACTCACTTACTTGTGATAGTTTTCTTTCTTCTCATCCCTCCAGTTTTTATTTAACTGGTGTATTTTCACAGCTACATATCTCTGTTCTGTTAAATCAAATGCCTGCAGAGAGAAGAGCTGAAAATCAGTAGGAATCACAGGCTCAAGTTAATACTGCAAAAGCAGACAAGCTCTAACAAACCAATATCCCCACCCAGGAAATCAGCATTAAAACAGAGTGAGGGAAAAGCAAACCCACATTTTGATTTGATAAGTTGCACTAATGAATTCAAGTAACTTTGAAAACAACTGAACATTCTGCACTTTGATCTGACCTTCTCCACAGGATCTAACTCACACTGCATTGATTTTGGCATTTTACTACCAGAGTTACAAAGAGACTAGGAAGATCAAATTACCAAAATATAGACAGTTTTTATACTAGGAAAGACCCTGCTATTATTCCTCCAAATCCAAAATTCATTTTCTACACTTGGGTTAATAAAAAACAACCACCAAAATACAGAAGATTTTTCAATGCTTTGTTTCACACTGGTAGCTCAGCTCGCCAACTTAGAGCATAACGGTTCAGCACATATAAAAGCTGGAGAATTCAAGAATTTAGCAGAGCTGTGTGATCTTGTGCTTTATCCTTCCCTCCACTTTATTATTTAAACAGTCCTTAAAGACTTGACCTCTGAAAATGCACTCATGGAGCAATGTAGAAATCTTCTACCTTGCCTGAGAGCAGCAACAATAATACAATGATTTCCAGGACAGGACAAAATGCTGTGGTAAGCAAACAGGCATAATGTGTCTTCATCTCAAAAGTTGTCTACTTAATTCCTAATGCTTAATAGATTGGCCAAGACCCTGGAGAAGAAGGGCTAAGCACTTCTTTGTTTTAATAACAGTTACAACTCTTAAGAGCAGCAGGTAGGAAATCATGCCCTCCTGCTTTCACCTGTGGAGCCAAAACTTTCTGCTTAGTCAGAAAAGCAGTTCAAAGTACTTAGCAGTCTAGTCCCCTTAGTTTAGGTTCCTATTGTTGTGCTGCATCAAAACATTAAAGCACCATGAAGTTTTCAATATTTGCACTGGCACAATTATTTCCAATCTAGCCAAATTCAATATGAATTCCAAATTTCTGAGTACAAATGTGGAATGCTGAGAACTGGAAAAGCTCTAAGTGTAATAGTCAAATAACAAGCACCAAAGTATCCCAGGTCTTGGCTGTTAAGTGCTGACACCAGGAATCCTCAAATCTAAGGAATTCCCAAAACTACACACACACACACACACACTGCCCCCAGTCTACTATTTCAGAGGGTAAAATGAAGGTACAAGAGGCACAAGAGCCTTATACCCCCAGGAAGTACAGGCTTTGCTCTTATTATTGGAGCTGTTTTCACTTATTTACAGAGATGTTCAGACTTGCTGTGCCATCTCAGTAAGGCTTAGCCACTTACAATACTTAGCAGGTATTTGTGCATAGCATTTGAAGAGACAAGTGGATTGCTCCTCTATCCCAACAAAAATTGAAGACTTGGTGCAACACTTTTTGACATACATTTGAAGGAAATTTGACCCCCGAGGACAAGGCGAGCACCTGAAAATCTCAACTCATCATCAAGCCAGATGCATCATGAGCTTTGTACTCCTTCCTGCCCTCCATAACTTGTACAGCATTGAGAAAACAAATGTGAAAACTCTGCTTCCTGCAGATCCAGATTACACCAGATTGTCACTTCCAAGTTACCTTATATACTTCACTGAAGCCACCTCTACCCAGAAGATGTAGCAACAAATATCTATCATTTAGCGTTGGATGGTCTTTAAATCTGGCAAAGAAAGACACAGTTTAAGACAGAAATAATGATCTCCTCTGCACGATAAATTACAGCTACTGAACAGCTAAGAAAAGATGTTTTCACTTTCAGAGAAATATAAATGCATTAATGACTGACAAATTTGATATTATCTGATCACTCTGCACCAATGAAAGACTATTTAAGGGCACCTTGATGCACGTGGAAGCCTGTCTTACGTGAACTTCAAGCTATACCCGTACCACCCCACAATCAAGCGACTACTGCGTTATAACATCAATTTAAAAAGGATTAAGTGAAAGATTATGAAAAGATTGTTTCTCATTACGAAGAGGACAAAAAATTATTTTAAGTTCTTATCCCTGAATCCCATGTGCTTACTGTGAATTATCTTCATTGTGTATCCTTTTCAATTCCCTGATGTGCAGATTTCTAACCCTCTCTAGCCGTTCCAGCTCTGCCTGGATCTCAGCTTCTTCCTGCACAAGGGAAAACCAAAAGGAAAACACAACACTCTGTAAGGTACTCAGGTAGTGTTTCCACCTGACTTATGAAACACAAATGCAATTCCACTTCTGAAGAGGTTATTGGCATAAAAATTGTCTGAGAGATCAGAGAGATGGTCAGAGTCAATTTGCAGTCATGTGGCGAGTAACAGGAATGAAAACTG
Organism: Urocynchramus pylzowi; assembly: GCA_013397555.1. NCBI lineage: Eukaryota > Metazoa > Chordata > Aves > Passeriformes > Fringillidae > Urocynchramus > Urocynchramus pylzowi. The sequence continues at coordinate 140,857 of VZRH01005589.1, read as the reverse complement.
ACTGGGCAGTTCTGTTCACACCTACACAGCCAGGAGGAGACATATCTTTACACCTCCTTGTTTATAATATTTTCTGTAATTAAGAAGCCGTGTTGCTGTGGTCTTGCTCTTTCCCTGAATAAGTGACATGCAGCTGGTTTTGAAGGAATTTCAGTTCTGGTGGGACAAGAGAAAAAAGACAACCCTCAGCAGTAAGAGCAGGAATGTCATGATGACACATGGAATGGGGCAGCATCTGGACAGGATGGGAAGTGTGAGAGACTGACATTATATTCTACTAGTGGTAACTGCTCAAACAGGTCAGTGTTCCTCAATGCCACATGGAAGTTGTTGACATAGTGTTTGTCTCGCTGGAAGTTCTGGTGCCCTCAAAAAATTACATGAGAATTCACATCACCGTGGCCAGGGCTGCAAACCTCAATTCAAATGTGCTCCCTGAGCAGTACAATTTGTGTATGTGACTCAGGGGACACTGCTACCCATCTGTCTTGTGACTCTGCTCCTTCCCTTTCCAACTGGTTCTATTTTTAGACATAAAGAATGAGCCAGTTTCCAAAAGTGGAGAAGGATAAGAACAGCTTCAGACAATGCCTCGATCCCAACACATGACTTCATTTTCCATTAAGGTCCATTTCCAAATGGATTCCTCCATTCCAGGGTGGCAGTGTTATGCCAGGATAGATGGACCTGCAGTTAATCTCCTGGAGCAATATGGGAGCTGTAGAGCCAGCATGCCTGCAGCGTTCTCCTGCCTGTGTCACTTCTCTTTGTTCACAGGTCAATAAAGCATAATGGGCAGACTGCCAGCAGATTCTGGGTGTGCAATAACTTTCCCTTCCACAGAAAATAACAAGGAGTACAGACACATTAATGAGGCCTTGCATTCAGCTTGTGTGTCAAGGTTACAGGAAAAAAATTAAATGTAGAGCTCGAGCACCACCCAAGAAAGGAAGGGACACTCCAGCAAGACATTTACTTCTTCTTTGGTTCATTTCCAAAAGAAAACTCCTTGGCCTTAGCAAAGATCACACCTAACCAGGAAATGGCAGAAGACATCTACTTTTTTCCCCAGTATTTCATCTGTTGAAGTGTCCCAGAAAACTTATTTATAGGTCACTGCAATCACTTGCAAGGTAACCAACAGCTTATCTAAATACAACCTCACCTGCAGGTACAGTTCCTACTGAGGCCAATACAAGGTATTTGAGAACAAACGTGCATTGTCGCTGCCTGAACAGGACTGGTTTGCAACCAAGAGATTTTATTGGAGTGATAACGTTGGTTACTCAATATTGCAAACAACTGGAAAAGTCAATGACTTGCATTTTTTTGTTGTGTTTTTATAATTGTCTTCCCTTGGTCCGTTCCTTACTGTTCCCTCATTTTATACACATTCAGTGTCCACCACCAGGCAGGTCACAGTGACAGAAGATGTATAAAAAAGTAGAACTTCTGCATGAAATCCTAACTGTAAGGACAGAGAAAGCTACTTATTGAAGCAAAGAACATCTTCTGTGAATATCACTGCCCCCAAAAAATTATTACAAAATTCTGGCTATCCCTTTCAAGTGCAAAACCCTCTTGATTATCAAATGAGTATGTGACCTCTACAGAGAAATGCTCTTGTTCACAGAATACTGCACAAAAGGCCTTTGCTGCCACTAGTTCTTACCTTTTTAAGATGACCTAGTCGGAGTTTGAAGATTTCCTCCTGCTCATGGTATTCTGCTAATGTTAACCTGCACCAAAAAGAAAGACTCAACACATTAGGTTGCCAAACGTGACAAAGTGAGCAATCTGCAGAATGCACATTGCCAGTGGAAGTAACAACTCCACAGAGTGGATTAACAGCCAGCACAAAACTTTTTAGATAAACTCCACAACCTGTATTTTTTATTAACCAGTCTAAAGGAGAACAAAACCTTATACCTCAACAATATCCATTAATTTCAAATTCAAGTCCCTAATAACACCTATATAGGGGGTTAAAAGTAACACTTTTAATGAAGACAGCTAAACCATAATCTAAATATAGAAAAATGAAGCCCAAATATTCCACATCTTATTTTTCGATGTAAAGTTTGCTTTACTGACTCATTTTCAAATTTTTCTTTGTAATAAAAGCTGGATAATTTAATCCAGCTATTCCCTCTGAGACTAGAAGTACACCTGGCTACACAGCCACTGCAAACAGAGCAATGACCTGGGATTCAGAACTTTTTTTTTTTTTTGGTTCAGCCAAGTGGCTTCCAGGGAAACCTTTGGAAATTTATTTTATCATATTTTTGACCTCACGGGTAGTTAGGAGAAGCAATGGGATAAGGGGAATAATCCCTATTTTATTGACAGTAAATGATGTGCAAAGTTTCTGCTCTAGGTGGTTGGTCAAAAGAAGTTTCATAATGTTTTTGACCTCTTTTCCATGCCAAGCATGCTACGTAGGACACAGGACAGCCTTACACTAAACCGTGACAGAGCCCATCACTAGTGAAATGCATTGACCTGCTGAGGTCTTTAGGACTAGAAAAATGAATCACTATATTAACCATCTCATTACTACCAACAAGGAATTTGGTAAAAGCATCACATGTGAACATAAAGCTATGACACACTTATCAATGGCATCTGTTCACTCTGTAAACAAGACCAGCATGTGACAGCACACAAGTATCTTCTTTTAAACCTAAATTGAGTTCAAAGCATATCCCAGGAGGATTTCTGCAACAGCAATTATGCTCTACACAGTGCTTTCACACAAGGTTAGTGCAGGAGGCCGCCAGAGCATCAACACCTCAACTTCTTTCAAGGGAGGACCGAGTCCTATGTCTGTGCAGGGAGACCTTACTCAGTAAACTGAGAGGAGAGAGCATTCAGCTCACCAAGTGCTCATCCTGAAATGTCCCAACTTCCCTCTGTTGATAATGCAGAGAGTCCAGGTACTTGAAACAAGGCCTAAAGCAGTTGTTACATGGCAAATATAATGAAAAACTCATAAGCCAAGTTCCCTATGAAAGAATCTTAAGTGGAAGGAACTGCTTATTACAAATTAAATATAATAAAAAACAAAGATGATCACATGTTGTCACACTTCTTATAGAACTGCTGACAGCTCTGAGCTGGACTTGAGGATCCTTGGGAGTCCCATCCAACTCAGGATATTCTGTGATTCTATGATTCTAATTCACACACAGAGCCTGAATTTTAATTAGATTCAGATATTCTAAAAGACCGTCCTAAGAGTTTAGGTCTTTGTGATTCTGTGATTCTTTGGTTGCTGTTGCTGTGTAAGGAATAAAGAGTAAACTGAATAAACCAGCAACAAGGTTTGCACATATGTTCATGCACAAATAACTAACACCATCAGGCTACTCATTAAGGCAGAGTAGTAACGAGCACCACCAGGCTAACAATGCCCAGAACAGCTGTCATCACAAAAATCAAGGGGGCTCTGAGACAAACACCACCCTGTTTCACAGAAAACATGCTAGAAACACCCTACCTACCTGTAGCACAGCTGAAGGCTGCCCTAATGAATCTCAACCAGCCCCAGCGGAATAATCTTCCTGAATGAAAACTCTTTTCTCATTCACAGGCTAGAAAACTTATTTTGGGAGAGCTTGTGATTAAATTTGCATCATGGGGCCCTTCCTCTCCTTTTTAAGACACAGCAGCAACCATAAACCACAGGGGAACCAAAAATCAAAAAGGAACTTGGCTTTCTCTTCTCATTCAACTTTTAGAAACATTTATATTTAAATTGCCTAATAACCAGCATCTGTAAGAGTTCCACAATGAAAAGCCTCCCTCCAGAGGTCATAAAATTTTGTTCCTGATACACAATGGTCCAACAAATGCACTTACTGGATAACTAATGATTAAGCAAGTAGCCAGTCAGTCCAGTTGCTCCAGCTGACTTGCAAAAACCCCAGTGTTTTCATGTAAGCTACAACACTCCACATGAACCATACCCATACCCTGGCAAGCAGTTTTTATGAAGTACACAACAAGAAGCTTTTCTAAACCACAAAAATATCACCCTAAAATGTATCAGTGAAGAATGATAAACCAGCAAGAAACAGAGAAAAAGTCTTGGGAGCCCAAGAGGCTTGCTAGCAGAGCATGGTAAAGCTGGATTATGCCAAGGCAGGCTCACAGCACAAGCAGAAGCATCACAGACATGACCAGGATTCCCAGGACACACCAGGACCTGTGCTGCCATGTCTCCAGAATAAGCCACCCCACAGCTGCACCAGGCTGATGGAGAAAAAGAAGCCCACAAAAATGGGGAAAGCTCATCCTGCCCTTTGGAAGTGAAAGGTTTCCACAGTGAATAGCAATGTTTCAAAATGTCCATGTACAGACATTCCATTTGCTTCTCCCAGCTCAAACCTGGCAATAAAAAGGATGACTTTAAAGTTTTATTTAGTTCTTTTCAGGTTCCCTTGAATGAGGGGGAAATGCTGTCAACCACCTTAGTTATTTGCAGGAAGCACACAGTGCTCTCCAACACAACCCACCTGAGCTGCAGGTACCTGTATCCCACTCTGGGAGCAGAGCACTGGAGCTGAGGGCACCCTGAATATCAGCCTTGTGACATCTCTGCTGAGACTGCAAAGGCAGTGGGAGCTTTTGCTTCACATGTCCTTTTAAAGATTAAGACCAAGAATTCAAAGGGCTTCTGGAACTTTGAGGTCAAATCAAGCCCAGGAGATTTAATAATGAAAAATCAAAAGTGTCAGTGTGGGTTATGGTATTAGCCTACAGCAATAAAATGAAGTCTATAAAGGGAACCAGGAGAAGGCAAGGCTAAGTCTCTGACTAAATGTATTTCCAACTCACAAAAGCTTCTGAAAAAATAATGTTCAAAAAATAATGTTCTAAATTTCTTTCAAGCCCCATCTTTACTCTAGAACAATATCAAGTCTCTCAGAGCATCAGTAACTTCAAAAGAGGCAGGGGAAAAAAAAAAGCCATGAGAAGAGTAGCACTTCCATCATTTCCCTGAGTCGCATATGTGTGAAGAACTGTTTTGGAGAACAGGCCAATGCTCAATGCACTGTCTCTAAAGAGAGCATCTTATTGCTTCAGCATCCCAAACGAATTGTTTCAAAACTCTTAATTCATAATTCTCCACAGTAAATATACAGAAATCAAGGCTTCTAAATGTGTACAATTTTGTTTTCCTTAAAAAAAAGCACCACGTATACCCTGATACTAATATCAATTCTGAACTTACAACACTAGACTCTGACTAAAGTCAGAGTGCACTTTTCAAACCTGACCACAACAGGAATACTGAAAAAATTACTGGACTCATAAAAAAAAGGTAAGCTCATACAAAGTCTGGACTCGGCAATGATCCTTGTTTTACTTCAATGAAAACTATTTAGAACTGGAGCAAGATGTTGCTGAATGCCAGGCTAGTTCCAGAACATTCACTTCTGCATGGAGTGAAGCCCGGAGGCAAGGGCAAGATTCCATTTCCCAGGAGATATTTTGTGCTCTAATCAAAGCATGTGGCTTTGCCACGCATCAAGAAGGCCACAGAACCTACGTTTCATTTTCTGCTCCGTTGGTCTTGTTCTTGCGCTGCTTCTGCTCGGTGCTTGCTGGAGGGGTCTGGCCCATCGCGGGTGGCTTCCGCTTTGCTAACATTTTTCGTTGTCTTTCTATTTCTTCCCGCTGGGAATTTATCCTTTCCTGTTGCCTGCAAAGCAGAGAGGAGAAAAAACACAAGAGATAACCAAGGGTGTGCACTTGGTTGTCCTCAGCATCTGTCCTTACCAGACTGGACCCATGAATTTCAAATCAGTTGCACTTGTAAGATTTGTAACAAAATGTTTTTGTACAGAAAAGAGAGATGTGCCAAACATGATGAGTCAGAATTTTAAAGGTATTTTCACATAAAACGGGATTCTTTTCCTGGCTTACAGAAATCTTTCAGTAAGTGAAAGGTTTAATTCATGCAGAGGACATCCAAAGGAGTTGCTAACTCCACAGAAACCTAGGATCCATGGCAAGTCACTAACTTTCCACACAGTCTTTTCTAAAAGACTCTGTTAGAAATCTCAGATTTTCCTGTTAAAACTATTCTTGAAGTCCAGCACTGTCTGAGAAAGTATCCTTACACTTCAAAAGTACAGTTAAGCTATCCTAAATTCTCAGGAATATAACCAACATCATTCCCGATTTCACTAAGGAACTGTCTCTCCTCACAAGAAAAAAGGACTATCTCAAACATTTTACAGTAATAAAAGCACTCTTGAAATTTCAAGTCTAAATGACCTAAGCATTTGCTTACCTATTTCCCTTTTAAAAAGGGACTGAGACTGCAGGTTAAGTATTCCAGAAGTATTTTTTCCATGACTTCCAGCATAAACAAAGGAAGAATTACAAAGTCCTTAATCTGTGCCTAACAAGAGCTGCACCTCCCTATCAGACTACAGAGAAGCGGTGTGATTTTAAAGGATCACACATAACTCTCTAGTGCAATTAATTTGCCAAGTCCTACTTAAAGGTCTAGGCCAGGTGGGAATTGACTGGATATTTCCATTAACATCCTGCATAAAGGGTCTCTGATCTTCATTTCCAGGTTTCTGCAGCTGCTTTGATCACTGTTACCAGAAGGCAAAACAAGTTAAATAGTATGGATTTTCTCTTTCAAGCTTCTATACTTTCTACTTAAGGAAAAAAAAAAAAAAAAGTGCTAGCTAATTAGCCTTTTTGACTAATATATGAAAGGATGTAAATAAAATTGACAGACTCAGAATATATGTGAGATTTTGGTCCACCCCTCCACCCCAAGCTCTACACAGTCAGGTGGGTGCACTGAGGATTCCCGACAGGTAATAACAGTTGGCCCGGAGGCCAACTCAAACCATTCCATTCCAGTTCAAGTCTCTGGAAGTTTCAGTGGAAATGGATTTCTCACTTCAATGTGAAAAAGTTCCCCATTGTCAGGAGTTCCTATCTGATCCTTCCATGCATCAGTCACACCATTCTCACATTCTGACATGCAAGACATCACACACAACTGCTAGGGTTTTTTTCCATTTCTGTCTCTGAAGTTAAAAGACAATCCTGTTTGTCCTCACTTGATGAGGTTCTGGAAGGCATAGCCATCTGTCCACTGCTCGGTGAAGGATGCGCCGTGCCGCACCGTGGTGAAGTGCCCCAGCCTCAATCGATCCTGCATGCTCTTATCTCGGCATGCCATCTTCTCCTGCTTTGACTGAAAGCAAAATAAAGCCACGTAAAAATACAAGCCATAAATTACTAGCTAAGGGCTGTGCTGCATTTTAAATCACCACCAATTCTTTCCACTATTATTTCAGTTCTGATTATCTGAAACCCAGCTGAATATTATTGATCAAATTATTGCTGGTGCTTCACACTGGTCTGGCAGGCATTTGTTCACTTCCATCATGACATTTCAGCCTCACTCTTCCTTCCTGATGACTGCCTGGGCAGCTTACCCATCCTATGATCAGTTAAGATCAGCCTGACAGTAGGATTAAAACTATCTCTTTGTATCAGTAGCTTAGATAGACTGCAGGCCAGGCTCAGCTCTGACCAGGCCCTTATTCAGGAGATGAAGAAACAAAATGTACCTTGAATCACTATTAAGACTAAAATACAGTGATCAGCCAGCTCAGCCCTAGTCTTGTACATGTCCAGAAGTGACACAATCTCAGATAGGTCACCACTCTGGAGAGGAGAGCCCTGCTCAGCCAAGCAAACAGACGCGGCATGTCTCAGCCAGCACCCCTGGGTAGTTTTGCCCATCCAGTAACCACAAACAATAGGTATAACTGGCCAACAGGTGAAAGAGCAAACAAACCCCCTCACTGTTTAACCATCAGGAAAGCTGGAAATCTTTCCATAATGAACCAGGCTGGATGCTGGTGAACCTGGCACTGTCCCCAGTGTGTTGTTTTCAGTGTTACACAAAGCAACGATCTCCAACTTTGCCATTTGAAAGAAGGTCTAAATCGCCGGGCCATGTCCTAGAGCATATCTGCGATTCCCCTGCACAATGGGACACTGCTCCTGCATTCCTAGAGCTGCACAGTGTTGCTTTTCAAGTGTATGGGTTTCCAAATCAAGCAATGCCTGCTGCATTTAGAGCTCTTTCATTTAAGCAAGAGATCACTCTGCCACTGTGGAAAGTGACCAAAGCTGAACACTGTGAACCACTTCAGTCTTTGGATTACATTCCTGTTTGCAGAGAAGTAATTCAAGACAGAATTCCAGTTATCTTTTATCACTGAAGCAACAGGAGCAGGTTTTTACTGCTAAGAAGACAGAGATGTTTTCAAGGACATGAACTGTGGTTGCAGAGATGTCCCCTGCTCACCTTTTCGATAAGAAGCTTCTTGCTCATCGTTACGCATCGATTCAACCGCTCCTTGTACTTCTCCAGCATCTTTTGCTGCTCATCTATCTGCCGCCTCAAATCACAGTTGGCCTAAAAGTGAACAGAGACCAAAGCCTGTGACTTCAAACCACTCAGAAGAGCCAAACTAAGCATCACTTAGGAAGAAGTTTCTACAGCGAGCCGTGGGGATCAGATTAAAGTCAGCAAACCAGCAGGATAAAAGAACAGGTTTTGTTTAGTGAAACATCCAAGACAAACTCTTAAGTTTATAACTCACTCACACCTTAATACCCTTCTAGAATAGGGAAGTCCTGTCATTCTGGTTTACATGTAAGGAACTAAGGTACAAAGAGACTGAAGATAAACAAATGTATTTAAACTTTTTTTTTGTTAAGCATTTAAGACCTTCACACAGCTACAAAGTCTCAAAATAGCTTAGTCATTGCTGGACTATCCTCCCACCTTAGCCACAATACTGGCAGAGTAAAAGGATGGGGGAACTCTGTATTTTCAGGTAAATTCTTGTTTGAGTCACTTTCCATCAGCCTTTCTACAGAGACTGCTCCCAGTGGCAGCTGCTGGTTCACACCACCACAGCATGCAGCAGGACTTTATGTGCAACCACTTTCATTAACAGAGTCAAATTTAACCATTTCCCTTCCAACTAATAGTCTGGTAAAAGCAAAAATAATAATTAAAAAAAAAAATCTATTTCCTGCTTCATGGATTGATTCCCACAAGCACACATGTGCCCGGTGTCTCCAATAAGCTTGACTGAGCTCTTTCAGGTGTTGAGACCAGACACACAAAGCCTTCCCTCTACTACCTTTAATGTGCTTTCTAATGCTTTTCAACACTTTACAAGAGCTGCCTCTCCCAGATGATGAAAGCTAAGTCAATTAGAACTCCTCCAATAAGACAAGATCCTTGATTTGAAGGTATTTATCTTTTACTGAAGAATACTAATGGATTAAGAACTTTATTCTTTTGGTTTGGCCAACAAATATTTTCATCTCTATACATGTCTCTGAGTCTCCTGAATGAGCATTTCAGAACATGGCTTCCCAGGCTACTGAGAAGCTAGTGAACATGCTGCCAAACAGAAGGCAGAGTCAGCTCCTCAGGACTTAGAAGAGGGGAGTAACTGGGTGGAGGGAAAAGGGAGTCACCATCCCTGGAAGTGTTCAAAAAATGTGTGGATGTGGCACTTGAGGACATGGTTTTGTGAGAACATGGTGGTGGTGCTACACTGATGGTTGGGCTTGATGATCTTCAAAGTCTTTTCCAACCTTAATGATTCCATAATTCTGTGAATTCTGCAGAGAAACCTGTTAGGTTAACCAGCAAAATACACAAGCATGCAACAGATCAAAGGGAGGCCAGCACTGCTGAGGACACAAACAATTGAGCTACAACAACTCTGCATTGTACAACCCCAGACACTGCTTAGGTTCAAGCAGGCCCAAACAGTGTCCACAGGCCAGACAATTATCCTGCTGGAAAGGGATCATTGGATTTGTTTTACCTTGCACGTGCTGGTTCTACATCTGGTATACAAGCCCCTGCTCTGCAGCCTGGCTGGCACAAGCATTCTAAGTACCTTTAAATAGCAGCATTTAGAAGAGCTGTCCCACTTTAAATACTTACTCTTAATAAGTCATCTATCCTCCCCTCCTTCTTCTCCAAGTCAGAGTTCTTACTGTTTTCTAGTGCAGATATTTTTTCCATTGTGAGGTCAGACTGTAGGGAAAAATCACCATAAACCATGTTTAAGACAAATGGATAATGTTTCAAATTCAGCACTAAAGTCCCAGCGTAACCCCCTGCTGGGTCTCAGAAGAACTGATCCCCTGCATCCTGACATTCAGGGGAAGAATGTTCTCCATTATTAATTTTGTTGTTGCATGGTGGGCTCCTCCAGCAGAGGAGGTGCAGTCAGCCAGCACAGAGTTCTGAAGAGCACAAACTGGTAATTTTCAACAGCCTAAAATATCCTGTGTCCTGTGAATTTTACATTTATAACTGAGTTTTGCACACTCTTTGGTGGTCTCTACGCAGGAGAGCTTGCACAGAAAAAAGGCTTAAAAAAAAAACCCCACACCAAATCCCAGCCCTTAGCTAGAGTATCAGATTTATGATCTTTCATGAGCACAGACAACCACCAGCAGACAAAGACAACACCTGTGGGCTCTGAAGTGGTCCTGACAGAAAACACAGGTATTCATCTTAAAATATTGTAACAGACTGACAGCAAGAATATTGGGAACAAGCTTTTGTTTCTGATAAACTGATATCTTAGTACCCACTGGGGACAGGAGCTTTATAGCTCTTGAGTGAAAACTATCTGGAAAGTTTTATGGGATGCAGAACATCTCAAATACCTTCAGTGAAGCACTGAAGTGAGAGTTTTACCTAGGAACAGAAGACACACACTATTTTCTTTGAGTATTTAAGATTCAGCACTCCAATTAAAGGGTGGGGAAGGGGAAGGAGTCAGTATGTACCTGAACACAGAATCTAAAACAGCCAAGTCAACACAGAGGAAACTCTCCAGGACTGTACACATAGATTTCACACTCGTGATTAGCAGGCACCTATTCCATTTCTGAGAAGAGATTACAGAGGCTTACCTGTGGAGTTGTTATATAACTATTCTCCAAATTTCAAACTTTCCTGGAAGCCAACACCATGGAGTAAGAGACAAACCTGGCTGACTGCTGCTTCCCAATATATGCCCAAGTATGGAAAAGCTCAAACAGAGCTCCTGCCACCACGGCACATCAAGCAAGATGGGTCTAAAATCCCAAGAGACAAAGAGGTGGCCAGGGCAGGTCATCTCACCTCTGACTCAACTTGGTGTATGCTTCCTTGCCTGCAGGAAAAGCTTTGCCATGGGAGGCACCGTGCAGGATGTCTGTGGAGAACCTGGTGCAGCTGGTGGCCAAACAGCATAAAGTTTCTTTAGTAACTGACTGTTATTTCACTCAGGCAAGTGCACAGACATGCTCGCCTGTGTCAGATGAAGTCAGGATACATACACGTGACTTCACCCCAAGTCACCTCAGAGCACTCAGGCCCTAGCACTAACTGAAAACACTGAGAAAATTGTGCTGATTTGTTTTTGGCACTGCCACAAGTGATTCAAGCTGCGAATCATTGAAGTTTATCTATTTTTTAACTCTATCAACTCCTAACAGGCTTGGGAGGGGAAAACCAAGAATGTGTACAGGACCTGATCACACTACCGAACATCTTCCTAGATTCTTTCCTGCACATATATACCCCACCTAGACCTCTGGGGAATATCATGAAGCTGAACACTGGCAGAAAGCTTGTTCAGATAATGTCTTGCTAAGAACACAGACCTTGTGGGTGTGCTAAGCACAGAAGAAAATAAAACCCCCTTGTTTTTTCCTCCAGGCGGGACCACTGTTCTAAGCATAGGTGTTGGGACACCAAAGATTACAATCTCTGGCAGGTTCTTCAGTTGTAGCATCATTCTCACACACAGACCTCTCCATGCACTGTCAGGAAACAGGGATCTTCCCAAATCAACATTTTAACAATACAGACGGCAAATGCAACCCTAGTGACAAAACAGAGCCCAGACTTGAGCAAGTGAGTACCCCCAGAGGGGGGATTGCTGTCCTTGAACAGAGAACTTGTACCACCTGTAGGGTTAATGGAGAATGGACCTTCCCAGCAACAAAATCATCTCTGACACAGACTGGTGTGAGGAAATGATTGTTTAAAAATTGCTCAAGAGAAGACACAGAGAGATCTGAGATGAAAATCCAAAGACTAAAAGCAGGCTTGGAGAAGAGATAAACCAGGTGCATTGCAGATAAATCTGGGCACCCAGGTAAGCAGCAGAAGACGACACAGCTAAAAGAATCTTAGTAATTTAAAAGGCACCAAAAAGATAGCAGTGCAGTCAGAAGAGCTACTTCTCTTCTTGACTCCAGGTCAGTGAAGTTGCTGGGAAGCACTTTCAGGAATACACCATGTTCCACCTTGACAGGACAACTATTCCATAAGTGGACTCTGCAGAGGTCAAAGAGCTGCCAGCAAGACTGTGGCGATCTGTACTGTAAGCAACGAGATGCACCCATGACCCAGCTCCAGAACAGACCCAGCACCTGAACAGAGACATTCACAACTATCACTCAGGTTTCCTTCTCAGCTTCACTTCCAGACAGAGGAAGAACATTGAGGATAGGACAGAGCAGAAACAGACAGAGCTGAGGTGTCCCTCACCCAATCACAATCACACACAGCTGACGGACTGCCCACAGCACTGACACAGAAAAAGCCTCAGTAGCAGATTGGACAAACTCCAGCAGCAGGAACTGAAAACATTCTTTACAGATGAGGAACAAAGCTCAGAGCAATTAACTTCATTCAGTAGTTACAGATGGAGTTGGGAATACTGGCTCTTCTCACTGGAAATATCATGTCCACTACCAGAAGCACCCTCTAGCACAGCAGACAAGCTGCATTAAGCTTCAACCTCACATCCAAGAGCTATGTTGTCTAGTGAGCTATACCTGTGACTGTTTGTGCTGGATGGAAATCTGTTTTTGGGAGGTGCAGGAATGCTCAGTGTTCCCTGATCCGGTAGAAGATGGGCTGCCTTGCTGGGCCTGTAAAAGAAAGTTGTGTATTGTTACATGTCCCTCAGCACGACCACCAGTGCCCGTGCAGATACATTCATCTCCACGCTGGAGTTGCAGTCTGGCCTGCACCACACTTTCATGCTCAGGTTTAAGGATGCTTTAGAGATACAGTTCAGTAAAAGCAGAGTCAGTTTCTTCCAAGAAGCCTGGTCCAACCTGCTGAAGACAAAGCTTTTAAAAGCCTGATATAATTCACAGCAGCTGAGATTAAGCAAGGCTAAACCAAACACTTCTCGCAACAAGACTATACTTCAATCTTTTGCTTTTCTGCATCTATCACATTATGCCCTCAGATGACGTAATTTTGATCTAGGTAAGATCTGGAGCTGTTAACTTAAAACTTACGCCATTTTATCAAACAAGCAAAGCCTGGGACCTAGAACTCTTCACGAGGAAGATGAACTTACCAGAAGGTGACAGACTTGGGTCAGCAAAAACGAGGCTGCACTTGGGCAGAAAAGCTTCAAATTCCCCATCCCTTAACTAGACAAATGCCTCAGGATTCAAATCTTTTCGGAGCTGCTCACCGAGACAAAAGTAAAACAGAGGCCACCTCCCCTCTGTGCCAGCTGCTCATTCTCTAGCCGCTGCTTCGCCAGCATCACCGACATCAGCGTTGGCAGAGCAGAGTGTTCCTCCTGCGGCTCCTTGGCTGCGCTGCCGTCTACCCCATACAGCGGCTGCTCCACTCGCCGCTGCAACACAGTCAAAAAACAGACAATGAACTACTTTTTTTTTTTTTTTTTTAATTAAAAGAAGCAATTCTCTGACTCTGCCAAAACTGTTGTCAGCGAAGCAGCAGCTCAGGAATGAGCAGGCAGCATGGTGAGGATCTGATAACTCACACAGGACTCCTGCAGTCATTGTTCCAACGGCAGACAGCAACAAGGAAATGAAGTTAACAATTGAAAAAAACCCTAACAAATGAACACACAGGACAGATTTCCTTGTCAGTTAACACATCCTCTTCCTTTGCAAATACATGTGCTTCAGAGTCAGTGGAGCAAAATAGATTGCAGGTCCAAAAATCTACATTGGGATTGTGGTCAATGCATTCACAATTATATTTTTTAATGTTTCTTAAGGACTCATTTTCAAGCAACCAATTTCATGATACACTGCTATTCTGGTAAACTGAGTCAGAAGTGCTAAATGGCAGCAACCTAACCATGTCTAGGACCCAGACATCAGGGTATGCTCATTTCTATCATTACAGTTGGGGCCCCATCTCCTGCAAGGTAAGCAAAGTACTAATTCATTCCCAAAATCCTTTAAAGGTCCATTACATCTCTTGAGGGCCAGCTCCTTTCTCCTGTAGTAGATTAGTTTTCCAATTGTGGTAGAGGAACTGAGTTTAACAAGAATCATCTGAGCTACACTGATTACAGCACACAGCATCTCAATGCCCTGGCTTCCAAAGCCACACCATCACTGCTAAAACTTGGCAATCTGGGTAATAATCATGCAAGTCCTTCCAAGGTGTAACTCCAGGCCAGGCAAATGCCTCCGAGAAAGCAAACAGTCAGGTCAGACTTCAGTTTTTCTTAAAAACCTAAATTGCAACCTGTTTTCTGGTTAACATTACCAATTCCAAGAATGTGCTTCCTTCCCCAAAAGAATGCTTGTGCCTGAGAGCAGCCTCACAAGAGTCTCAAGACCTGCAGATCATTCTAATCAAATGAGAAGTAAGGCAATTCAAATCAGCCAAGAGATTTGAAGAGAAGTAGTTACATCCTGAGGCCATTACAATTCCTCTGCAAGTTCTGATTGCAGAAATTTTCCAGTATGGTACAGATAAATTCAGATCTGGAGGAGGTTTGTATCACGTGAAAGACATTTTAACACTCCGCTTCCTTCCAAGATCATTACTAACACCTGTAATGGGTAAGACACTCAGTGTCCTCCAATTTTCATTCATCCCCCCCATTTTTTTGGGGATTAGATTAAACTGTTGACATTCAGTTTGTAAGAAGAGGACAGATCTTGCAAAGGCCCAGAATAGTTTGTTATGAATAAGCAAACATCACAGGTTTAGATGTAAGAGCAAAGAACAGAAGATAAGCACCTGTGTAAGGAGAGAGACAAACTGGCCTGGCTGAAACTAACTGCGACATCAATATGCACCAGAAACACTCTGTTCAACTTTTACCTACTCAACATATACAAGCATAGAAGAAGAAGAAATCCAAAGGAAAAAATCCACTTGTTCCATTGTGGGTTATCTAATCTGCTGGAAAAAAGAATTGTCCCTAATCCCTCACACATCTGCAACATTCACAGATGCTGTTTCTTCATTAACTTCTCTTTAAAGAGATGCATTAGTGAATTGATACATGACAGCATGAAAGTCCATGCAATTAATAAGATGTATTTTAATTTTTAGAACCATTAAAAAGTATCTAGAAGCGTATGTGAAGCTCTCCCTTCAAGCAGCATTACAAAACTTCTGAAATCTATCAACACATGGAATTCTGAGCAGTGTTTAGTGTTGGGGTTTAGTTCAGTACTTTCAGGAACTACGCAAAGATCTCTGCAGAATAATGTAACCACTAAAGACTTTGCATTTGGCTTTGGGAATACCAACCTTTCCTACAATGTCTCCAGTCTTTTGTGATACTCAACAAATACTGAAAATTTTTAAAAAGGGGCCCAGCCAATGGTCAATACTAAAGCCCAGACAACAGAGCCTCTGAATACTGCTTTGCTAGTTCCAACAATTTTTTTCAGCTGCTTGTCCTAAAGTGGTTTAAAAACACTCTTCACATCCAGACCTCACAGAAATGCTGCAAGTAAAGTGGAATTACATGCCAAAAAACCAGCACCAGCTGGGCATGTACACACATTTCCCTGGAAGCTTTTGATAATGCCCCTTGCAAGTCATGTGCACACGAACAGAAGTAAAAGACCTTCCCAAAATAATTATGGTGGGCACATTGTTCAAAATACCAAAGGGGTCCAATCAAGATCAGAACAGCCCCGACTAGTGCTGTACAAACACACAACATACTCCCAACTCCATGGAGAAGTTCATGTGCTACAATAGAATAAAGGGTAACTAACAGGTCAGTTCCACCTTTATTAAGGACCGGCATCCCTCTGTACTCACACAGCATGTTAGAAACATTCATCCTGTACAATTTAAGCTCAGATATTCATGACAGCCATGGCTGGACTAGCCACTGTCCCAGGGTCCTAGACATGGCTTCGCTCTCAGAACCCAGTTTCAGATTTAAACTGGAGAACAAGCCAAATCACTCACCAAGAGATACTTCCCTGGCCAGAACCTTGTATTACCTGTCTGAAGCATGGCCACCAAGTTAAACAATGCCAGGCCACCAGCTGTGTCCCCAACAACACTCACCGGCAAGGGGTTGGACAGGGAATGCTGTGGAGAGGATCTGGCGACGGGCGGCACGCTTCTACCGGGACTGGTTCCTGGGCCACTGCCCCCAGCAAACTGGGCACACAAACAGATTTGATCATCAGGAGTTCCACAGAGATATTACATTTAACCAAATTTAATGCCGACAGAAGAAAAACACTCGCCTTAAAAATGAAGCTGTATCGGCTTCAGGGAATAATTTACAAAAATTGAACATAAATTAAGAGGAAAACCTTAACAGTTCACAGAGCTTTCAAAATAACGGAAGTACCTAAGACAAACACTTCTATTTGCACCGAGAACATTTTCCTTTGTAACACAAAAGGATATAAACCTGCATGCTTGGCCATAGGTCACTTATTTACTCTCTGGAATTAGGAAGCCTAATTCCCTACGAGGAGACGTGTCTGATGTGCACCACAGGAGTGGTATGGAATGTTCATCTCCACTGAAGCACCTGTGCCAGTCACTGCAGGACAGGTAAGGAGCTGGGGAACTGCTCCAGTTGGTACAGAAACCCCTACAGAGTACTGCTCACAAAAAAGTTACCCAGGAAAAAAGTAAGCACTAATAAGCACTTAATTTCTGACTCCCAAGTTACTCCATAAAATAAAGAACAAACTTAGGAGAAAAGCTACAGCTCTGGATAGTGCAGACCTAGAAAAACTTCAGATATCATGCAGTGCAAAAAGAATACTGATTTTAGAATGTCCATTACTGTTTTGGGAATGGGTTTGGCCCCTGTGGCGCCAGCCTCCCATGGGAAGTTTTTCTTAAGAGGGAACCCTGTAAACAAATTCCCACTCCAACCAGCAGGATTGTGCAGGTGGGCTCTTTTGCAACACTGGATCCTTATCAAAACTGTTTGCAAACCTAGAGATATTCTCAACTGAGACACAGGTTCCAATGGGAATCAACCTCAAACCTATACTTAAGTGAAAAAAATGCCCTATCAACTGTTCAACTAAATGTTAATTTAAAAATAAATTTCCTCATATCCTCTGCCTAATCAGATCTGAGCATATCAGATTGACATCATCAATCCATGATCCCAATGATGGATCAGTAACACACGTCACATCACAAATTTCTATCCACAGATTTTGCCAAATGTGAATTAAGGCAGATTTGTCAATGAAAAGATTCTTACCTCAAAATAATCACTAATTTTATGTCCTCTAGGAGTGCCTTTCCCTAAAAAGGAAAGCAAAGGATTAAAATAAGAGTTGTGCTTGAAAGAAGAGAAGTTACCATGCCATCTTAAAAATCTCCTCCTATGTTTTGACACTCCTTTTCCTGTTCAGTGCCAACACCTATCACAACAAAGCTTCCGCACAACAAAAGCCCGCCCCAGGGTTACAGCCCTTGTGCTGTTTTTGGGAGGCTCTACAGTTGACAATTCAATTAACTCTCAATTCCAAATATGTCAGATCCAATCAAACAGCATTTGCACTTGCTGAAGCACTTAGAAAACACTAAAGGTCTTGACTGTTGCATAGGTTCTCCAAAATTTCCTTCAAGATAAGGAGAGAGCAAAGGGTACTTTTACTCCTCCGCCTTCAGATAAATTACTGCATATTAGATCTCTCACAAGCATTCCTGTAAGAGTTTAAGAGATAATTAGCAGTGGCTTAACATCAGCTCATTAAAACCTAGTCCTTTTTTCTTACTATCATATTATCAAAGCAATTCTGTCAACACAATTCTCATTACTTTCTTGTTGAAGAATGAGAAGTCAAAATCTGCCCTTCTGCCCATTCGCTAGAAAATGTGAACTTGGATTGAACACACCAGGTCTTCCACTCAGGACAGCACTGCCTTGCTTGGGCACAGCTTGTTCCTGATTTGTCATGGTGAGAACTTGCTCCAACAAGGTAGACACGTGTCTTGGAAAGCAATGAAGAGAGTACAGCCTGTATTCTGAAATCTGGCTGCTGTATATGCAGCGACACAGGACCAAAACAACACTTCAGAGCAGAATACGAAACCTCTGGGCAGCCTGTTCCATAAAAATGCAAGAGTTTGTGCAAATAAGCCAAGTATTTTCCTGCCAATAAGGATAGCAAGGCTCCCAGAAGAGAATACACCATCATGGAGTAGTTTATAATAAGCTGCCTGACACACCCTTGAGAAGAGCCATTAGTTTCCTAGGACACTGCCTGTGCACATTGTGCCCAAGTTACCAAGCAAGCAGCAATCCTATGGCAGGGTCAGAGCATGGATTACCTTGACTGGTCTCGTAGGCTTCTGCTTTCCTCTTCCTATTCCGCTGGTCATTCTGCTTTTTCTCAGGAGTCTGTTAAACAATACTTCAAAATTAACGTTACTGCAGTTACTCCAAGATTTAAAGAAAATGTCCAAACACAATGATCTGTTCCATATCCCCAGCTGCCATTTCATTCCTCAGGTTAATTTTTTTTCTATTGTTGGTACTTAAAGAAACAACTGCTCTCAAAGAGTTGCTACCTTCTCATAGATGTGCTGCAGGAGGGAGAGAATGTGGTTAACAAAGAGGTAATTTATTTTTTCTATTTCAGCTGCTGCAAGCCAGTGACCTTACACGATTAGCAGAGCAAGCTCAAACATTTATAAAAACCTATGTAAACCCCTTCAAGGTGATCATAGTACTGGTACAAGGGGAATAACGATGAGAGGTTTAAGTACTGACATTCAAATCTGCAGTCCAGTCACAGTCTCTTAAGCCAATTCACTTTGCCTGCAGGTAATGCTTCTTCTCAAAGCCCACTGCAGATGGCTGCAAGAACTATCCCAAGACAGCAGGCAGGACAAGGCTGTTACAGATGCAGCAAATCACCTAGACTTCTGTTTGCTCCTCACCTGCTCTCACTAAAGTCATGGATCAGTAGCATGTGCCATTTCTGTGAGCACCCTGAGACCTGATGGGCAGCTATCGGTGGATTTATGCACAAAAAATTTATTTATGCACAGGCACAACACAGAGCACAGGTGACAGGCCTGAGGGCTCCAAAAGTGTCATGCCTATCTGTCTGTATGAGGCTAGCAAGCCTAAGCATGAGAATGGAGGAGACCCTGGTGCTTTCCCCATCACCAGGGCCACATCTGTGGCCAAACCCGCTGAAGGCATTGGGAAGTACTGCTGGAAGCAGCTCAGAGGTTGCCAGAAAGAGATGTCTTGTCATTCCCATTACCACTGTCATTTTAAAAACATCTCTTATCCCAAATTGCCCCAAATAATTCCCAAGCTGGATGTTCTCTAATCACTGCAGCCACCACTGAACTATAACCTAGGGGTGGGGAGAAAAACACTGTGCAAAACACAGCTCTGGGGGAGGGAAAGCAGTGGCCAGAGAGTCTGTGATAAACCTAAGTTTCATGCTCTTTGGGAACCCAAATCTCAAGTACTCTCTTTAAAGATCTCTACCAAAAGACTTACACATACTAACCACAGAAATCAATCTCCCTCCTCTAGAAGGATAAAAAAGATAAAGTTGAATCTAGATCTGGCTGTGTTCCCAGTGGGTGCTGGACATCTACAGCCCGATGTTACCAGCTGGACACTCAGAGTGTTGTTTTGGTAAGAGGATGGAGGGGATGTTAAGACAAAGGTGGTTATCGTGTCTGCAAGGTAATTTTTTAGAATGAGGGGACTGAAAACTCCAAAACTACCTAGAGACTTGCTGCTCCAGCCCCTCTACGTGTAAAAGTCAGTGACATTGCCTCCTCAGTGTGTAGTGAAGAGCAGCTCCTGAACAGCGTTGGCGTGACTGTAACACCACAGGCTCCATTACAGCCTCCATGGAGCTGTGAGCATATTAATGAGAATCAGTTTAAGTTGTTTTTCCATTCAAGTACTTACATAACAAAAATGACACACAACATTATCTGTTACAGACTAAAAAAGCAAGGAATGGGAGATTCGAGTACGTCAGCTTGGTCAATTTATCTCTCTTCACAGAAGTTCATTAAAAAGAAAAACAATTAAAAGAATGAATGCTCAGATATTCACTATTAACTACACTTACTTTATGGAGTTTAAGATACTGCATTCCCAAAAGCCCCTCATACTAGTACTGCCATATAATAGAGGAAAATATGACCCAAAACTTACCAGGTAACTATGGGGGAAGTTCATAAGAAATGCATAAGAAAATGCACAAGAAAATGCACTTAAATTTGAGGTTTTGGTTTATTAACATAGAATTTTAGAATAAAATTAGATTTAGATTTTAGAATAAAAGTCCAACTACAATTCATTTTGCTGCTTTAGTGAGCATTTTGAAACAGTTAATCCTAAAGAAGTGAGACTAACCACGGACAAAGCATCAATTTTCACCTCCCCATACTTCCACAGAGTAATCCACAAAATGCTCTGCCTTGTACAGGCTTAGACAAACTCACATTTTTGATAGACATGGCAAACTTTTCCATTAATGCTCTCTGGCTTTTTATGCATATCCAGAAATGTATCCCAATGAGCTGAAAACAGTTTCCCAAGCTGAGCTTTACGAATGCTGTGTTTGGGATTGGGTAAAACCTTCCTGGAATGGTGGGAAGCTTTGAGGAAGAGCTTCACAGAGAAGCTGAAAGCCTACAGGGTCAAGCTAAATACTTCCCTGGTCCCTTTCACTCTCCAAACTAAGACGACTGTCACTGACTCTCAGAATTTCTTCCATGTTTGAGATGGATCATGTTCACCTTAAACCCAACTAACCCAAGCAGTTGTGCCTGCTTACCTCCAATTCTTTATCACTCAGAGAGCCCACGCTGCACAAGCTCTGGTTGGAAGACTCACTATTTAACGGACCCTAGTGAAAAGTAAGCAAAGACTGTTAGAAACAACTTCCCTGCAAGGCAGACCCATCCTAAAAACCACTCAATCTCTGGGCTAACTAGAGTTACAGCAGCACCATGGGTCAAACACCCAGACAGAGGAAGGGCCACTAAGAGGCTTCAGAAGCCATTTGCAACAGGACAGTTGGGTTGTTCAACAATTTTTTCTCAGGATAATGATCCAGCCTTTGGAGTATTTCTGCATCAGTTCACTTCCTAACTGGTCTATTTACCCACATCCACAAAATAGCCAAGGTGGTATTTACAGAAGCCAAGGCTTGAGGAAGAAAACCTGATTTGTTGAGTAGCAGGAGTTCCAAGCTCAGCTCTCCAGGCAAGCATCTGCTTGACCCTGAGCTAAGCATTTAGACGCATCCTCTTCTGGCAAGCCAGCTATTACTGTTACCAGATGCTGGCCGTACCATTGATTTAAATGTGTCATTTTATGCTGTTTTCAACACTAGGAAAGTGAACAAGTGAAACCTGTGTTAACAGCAGTACAACTGGTATCCATAATACAACCTTTCCCACTTGGCTATTTTATGGACCCATGTGTGACCTGCCTGCAGAGCAGCTGCTCCTACCAGGCCAAAGCAGAAACTCAAGAGACCAGAAAAGATTCACCAAAATTGTAACCAGGTACCTCAAGAGTCTGCTGCATCTTTGCAGGCTCTGCTGGATACACATCTGCATTTTTACATATCCAAGTAGTTTGAAAATTATTTAACATCTCTAATAAAACTGGTTTTAAAAGGAAAAAGTGAATCATGCAAAGTCACTGTGTTTTATCCTGACACAAAAGTATCCTCCTACATATCTAACTTAAGAAATTAAGACAAATTTGACAAAGATGTAAAAACAAGATTCACAATTAATGATGGAATGTATTAACAGGAAGAATGACATGATAAAGCCAGTTCTCCATTAATAACTTGTGAGCATCTTTTCCCAAGATGCATTCTATTTTAGCATTTTTAACTTTGCAGTAACCACTTCCCACCAATCAATCTTTCCTCAAAGCAAAGCCACTTCTCATTATACACTTGAGCAGAAGACCCAAGTGGTGGAGTGGGGGAGAAGCCTTAACACCACAGAGAAACCCCACACTAGGTAAATGTTTGAATAGATCAGTTCTCCTTCCCCTGTTTAAGGGACAAACACCACTATCAAATTGTGACATAACCTAGCTATTACTAACCCAAGTTCCCAAGCAGGCATGTGCTGAAAGTAAAAGTTTACCTTCTGTGTTCACTGTGAGTGTTAAATATCAAATTCAGTTCTCCTAAAACGACATGCTCAGTTGCTTCAACAAAAAAAACCAATNAAACAAACAAACAAACCAACAAACCCAACACCTGAATAGCTCAAGAAGCTGAACATTTAAGATTCCCTTAAGGAAAAATTGCAGGTTTACATTGTTTAAGCCATACTATTATCCCTTCAAGGGATCACACAAATAGCTCAGGACCAGAAAAAATGTTTCACCTCATCTCTTCAGCAATAGCTTCTTTTAAGCAAAGCAACAAGCTCCTTACCACCCAATGTGATGGCTCACAAATGTTGTAGGTACAACTCTTGGTTATTCCAGGAATTTACTCCTGGGCCAACAGGACTTAACAGAAGTGACAACACTAACCTTAGCTACATCCACGTGAAAGTCTCACTGCTAAAAAAATCGTAAAATCTTATGGCAAGTGGCAACAGAAAGTGAATCCTTTCACCCATGTAAAAAAATTGTTTATAAACTGCACAAATGCTGCCCTCCAAAATCTTTCCGTTCTCCAACCCCAACAGCACATCCCAGGCACCAATCAACCTCCTGTGCCAGGTGAGAACGTTGTGAGATACAGGAGCATCTCTCCAAAAGAGTGTTTGCTGGGCTCACACTGGGGTTCTGACATGATAAAGATGAAAGTGAAAGTTGTTTCCACATTTGCTTAAATCTCGCTGCCTCCATTTTGCAGATGGATAGCAAATGACAGGAGCAGCTGTTTCAAAACCACCACATTTAAACTTTCCATGAACATTATGATTGACGGGGAATGTCAGTGGCTTACACAGGACAATTCTTCTGCAAGGCCCCTGTATTCTGGGATCACCTGGAAAATAAACTGATGGGGCCACTTCTAGCTAGAAATGATACTAACACTTTTTGCAGAAATACAAGTTTATCTTGTCCAGTACAAGAAATCCACTCCGTTTGCACCTGAATGTAAAGTTCTGAGATGCAAGCAGCTGGAAAAATGCCTAATGCAAAATCCACCATGTTTTTCTTACTTCCAGTACTACAAGTACCTGCACTGAGTAGCCTGTGTGGGAAATTTTTAGCTCTACCAGCTGGAATCAAAACCGTGTCTCACATCAATAAAAGAGGAGTTTGATGCTGGTCAGATTCTTGAACAGAAAAAACCCTTTTTTTTCTTCTTTATTTTAAACCTTCCTCTAGAACCTACACTGATGATGTGGTAAAATTCAACTCAGTGCAGTAGTAGAAAGGGTGAGAAGGAACCAACTTCTTAATTATGGAACTGGAACAGAACAGCTTGTCATTGTCTACAGGTATCCAGCAATTTCACTGTCACACGTATTGATTTATGAACAAATGAATAATTAATTCCTTGTAGACATGTTTTGACCCATGCAATGGATCAAATGTACCACTTTCCCTTTCCCCTGCTTACATTAAGGGAACCTTCCATTGACATTTTTCTTACTCTAAAGGATAAGACCTTTACAGACAAGAGCTGAACTTGACAAAGTTGGCAAAAAGTCTTGTTTTGAGGCATTTTGGCTATGGAAACCCAAATTGTTCACTAGAATGTGCTGTACTCAAAGCAACAAATATGCAATACCTAGGATGTTTCAGGAACAAGACCTCGTGCTCAGCTGCACCTCTTCTCATGTAGTGCATCAAGAGAAAGGAAAAGCAAGTTTTCCTGATTATCCAGATAACATGGGGTTATGTGTGAAATTAGGTATCGACTGCTTATAGCAGCAAGTTCATGTATGTATGTGAGAAACCATATATCCGAGTATGTCTCTTCAGCTAAGTCAGTCAGCGTGTCTATAAAAAATGCTTCAAATTCATATTTTATCATTCCTGACTGTTTATATTTAACTTAGCAACTGACTTGGGATAAATGTTCAGTACTTAATTTAGCATACCATTTTAAAGTGGACATGACACAAAAGAACTAAAGGAATGAACGTGAATTTTGGAAAAAAAACCTGACGTAAGCAAAGAACATTAACAAGAGTATATTGCCAGGGAAGTAGCAGGGTAGTATTAGTGCATAATAAACATGCAATAGTTTATACAGAAAGGGCTTATGAATTTTATTCCAGAAGTTATCTGATTTTTCTAGCAAAGACCACTTTGGGATAATACTGCACTTCTCTGCTCTCACTTCCAGCCCACTCATCCACTGCGCCCTGCAAAGGAAATTGGTGATGGGACTCAGCAAAAATTCAAAATACGTGGGTCATCTGAAACAAGCTAATAGTTTCTATAGTGTTTACCCAAATGACAAGCACAAGAACAGCACACACTTCCTCCTCCACAAGGAATTTCTCTCCAAGATAAGCTGGCATGCTTTTTTCCATTGTGATTCACCTATCAACTGCTGCTTCGAAGTCTGTGACCTACCTATGCACAATAAAGCCTCCATGTTGAGAATTAGATGCAACAGCAGCAGGCACTTTGAAGACTCCTACTCAAGAGTCAAGAATTTAAAATCTGGCCACTCACAGGAGCTGGTTAGTCATTTCTCCCTTTGCCAGAGCCCCTGGAAAGCCCACAGTGAGGCTTCAATGGCTGAGACTTCTAAAGAAACAACTTATCCTGCTAATAGCTCCCACCAGATCATCTAGAACAACACCAAGCTGACTCAGCCCCCCTCACCATCTCCTGCCTCCCATGACTTGTGCATTTCCACAGCCTCCCCAAGTTCCCAGAAATGATCCATCACTCCACAACTCAAGCTGGGCAGTCTCCATTTTGTGCCCTCCAATTCCTCGTACTGAAAGGGAGCTCTAGGAATTCCAGCTGCCTAGCCAGAGTCTCCAACACAGGCTTACAGCAACATACACTGCAAAATTCTCTTGCTGTCTAAATGAAGGAGACATGGAGATAGACATGCTTCATTACCTCAAGCCAGGATAACCCGAGTTCCTCTGAATTCTGTAGCAGATCAATGGATTTCAAAGGCAAAGAGTCAATCTTTTGTTCCACTAAAAGTTAGTGCTGACTCCACACAGGTTTACACCAAAGTGAAATGGTCAAATGGTTTTACAGTTATTCTGATCTAGTGCTACTATGTCAGGTTAAATTAACATATTCTTATCTTATTTCAAGCATCACGTAAGTATGAGAATTACAACCTGCTTCTTAACTGGACTTTTAGAAAAGCTCAGTATTACTGCTGATAATGAAATCCCTGAATCACTGAGGTCTTTTTGCCACAAGAAGTTAATCTACTCTCAGATGTTCACAGGTAACCCCCACTCTATCAGATGGGCAAGCAGATTTGCAGCAGGATTTGTTTGGCTTCCATTATGCTTCGAGAGCTCTCTCTGCTTGGAAATATGGTATTCTTATTTTACTGATGGCAAACTGGACAGAAGGGTCACATGACTCATCCTAACCCTCAGCTCAGGAGCAGAAATAGGACTGAGATCTGACAACTATTTCTGGGCTCTAGCAGCCAGACAACACATTTGAAGTAATGTTGCACACAGAAGCATCCAAACAATTTTCAAGTATCTGGCATAAAGTCCTGGCACATTCTGTGGCAGCAGCAAAATTCAATTCTAAGATTTAAAACTCTTATTAACTGGTTCTTCTCATGGCCTATGACACCTGTTGGGGACCACCACTGTGCAGCACCACTTCCCTACAAGGAAGACATGATTATCCTCAAACACGAATTCTCAACATGGTAACTTTGCTGCTAAAACTATTGCTGAGTACATTACAGAACTGGAGTTGCTGAAGTGATCAAGACTTCAAAAGTTACAGAGAATAAGTAAAAAACAAACTAATACAAGCAAATACTGTTCTTTGTGAACAATTTTTTGGCAGCACATATCCTGCATCATTACCTCAAAGCAGGAGGAAAGGGAGCACTAGCTACCAAGACCAAGACTTTTCCAATTCTGGCACAGTCAGATGGATCTACAAGATTCCTACAGCCCAGCTACGCTCCCTAGAAGTACTTCAGCCATTTTAGTTTAACTATAAAAGAGGCACACAGAGCTTGGTTCAGAGATCTTTTGAAAACCAAACTTGTAGAAGATACACGTGCTGCTGTGAGGATCCACCCTGGTTAAGCCTGAGACAGGCTGTGTACAAATACAGGTTCACCCAACACAATTACTTATTCAAATTCTTCTCCAGGAAAAATCTGTGGAAATGATACAAATCCCTTCAAGTTAACCCACCTGATATCTTAAAGGCAGCACCCAAATAGGAGGAAGGGAGGCAGAAGATGAGAACAGATTAAATTAAACAATATTATCTAGAGAAACAACTCACATTTTGTCTCCTGGACCTCCTGACCCAAGGAAGATATCTAGTCAGCATAATGCCTCATGGGAATACACTTAGGTTTTCCCAGTACATAAATATAAACAGGAGCTAAATAAGCAGGAACAGCCAATGTCAGAGTGTCATGTGTTAATTCAGGGACTGGCTCTGGGAATTTGGGGAAGAATGGCACTTCACCATATGGCAAGAATAGACATCTAAAGCATCACCAGCTTTATGAAGCTATCTAGTGACATGGGTGAAGCACAGGAGTATAACAGTTGCCTAGAAACATTCCTTGCTCATAAATTTGATTCAATGAATTAACTCCAAGCTTCTAGTGAAATACATTCTTCAGCTTCTAAGTAAGAAACTTCATCACAGACATGCAACAGAATTTTGAGGCTTTTGGAGCTGTAAATGACCTTGGTCATTGGGTTGTGCCTTCAGCTATCACAGGAGGTGACAAGCACACAGCTGTTTCCAAAACAGTTTAGGATTTCTGTCCTCTACTGTTGTTACCGGAAAGCTCTTCCAGAATCCCATGACTCTGATGGCTAGAAGCTTTCTTCTAGTTCCCAGCCTGAAAACTTGTTCTAGATCAGCTTGCTCTCATTCATACCTCAAAACAGTTACCGCTGCTCTTTAAAAACACAGAGGAACTGTGGGCTTGAAGCTGAAGTTGTATAAAGGTATAAACAAATGCTTTCACTTTATACAGGTCCAAAATATACCCTGTGCTTCTAATCATTAAAGAAAGAATCCATACACAGCAAGATACACCCAGTGGGAGGAAGGCAGGAAGCTCAGTACAACTGCCTGCTGCCTTCACCCAATCACATCTGAGATGACATTTCTTCCTTTTATGCAATAAACAGCGCCAGATACCTTTCATCCCAGGAGGATGGGCCAGGCCCTGTCCCACTAGATGGCACTCACTTACTCCACGGTTCTTTCCTTAAACATTTCATTGGAGCCAGCTAAAAATCTTAGCTGAATCACACAAAATTGTATCACAGCTTTCCCAATATATTCCCTTTAAGACAGTGACCTACCAATGCCAGAGCGGAGCATGACGGACGGAGGCTTGGGGGGGTAGGGAGGGAATTTGAAGCACCAACCTGGGAGGGAATGTAGTAGCTGAAATTAATATTGCAACCAAGATTTGCTGCAGCATAGTAGAGTCATGCTAATTTATATCAATGGTTGGCTGAACTATTGCAAATTAGCAAGAATGCAAGTAAATAAATAAATATATTGTTTGCAATAAGTGTAATGCACTTTAACAGTTTACTGGCTAGTACAACGTAAAACCATGTAACAGGTAAAAATAAAACTCAGTAACAGAACAGCTTTGCTCAAAGTGAGGCCTCCAACAAATGAGGCTTTTTTCCCTGGACTGCTTTAGAAACAAGTTTTCAATATTCACCCCTACAGAAAAGGGCATGCAATTTGTGCTCCAAACATATTGGAAACATAATTAAGATTTGCTTTCCTGTATCTCTCAAAGGTTATTCCTTTAAAAGGAAGAGTTCCTAACATTCTTTGTGAAAGCTGAGTACATTGGCACTGCTTTAAAGCTGTACCAGTGTCTATACTTTTAGCTGTTCTAGTAAGATGTTTGGGTTTATCTGTACTGGTACAGCTAAAGATTCTGAAGTGACAAAATGGGGGAAAAGAGGCAAGGAACAGGTGATAAAGTACATGAAAAGTTGTAACATTGTATGAAACAAGATCACAGTACAGTAAATGCCATCAACTTTCATGCAATAAAAAGAACTTAATATGTTAAAAGTCTTAAGAGTAGGGGAAAAGATAAAAAATCTCCACACTCTTACTTCAGCAACTGAAATTGTTACCTCTTAACTTCTAGTGCTAATCTCTCTTACAGCTGAGCATTTGGCTTCCTTGTGCTCTCTTCCCAGACTCAACTTCGTCTGAGAGGCAGAGCAGAAAGGAAAGTGAGAATTCAAACAAAACTCTTTCAAGTTTTGAATCACTTTGTATTTTTCTGAGAAATGCAGCATCTACAAGGTTTTATCTCAAAATAATTCTAAGTGGCTTTAGAAATCACCTAACAATGTGTTGCTTTACCTTCATGTTCAAAATTCAGTATCTCCCTCAAAAATTAACTCACTATCCCTGACCTAGTTTAAAATGAGTTCTGTCACCATTTCATTGCTCAGAAAGACTGACATTAACACTATTAGCACCTTGAGAACTCACAGCTCAATGCCAGGACACCAAGCAACAACACAAGGTTGTTACTCAGGTGCCTTGCTTTAGATAGTGCCTGACCAAGTGGATGCAGTACATGAGGATAAAGATGGGATTTTATTGGCAGGCTGTGGATCAGACACAGGAGAGCTGCCACGCAAACACTTTTTTTGTGTGTTCCATGTGATGGGGTAGACAATTTTAGCTCCTGCACCCCAAAGAACTCTATGTTTGAGTCTGGTTATGTGTTGTATCCAACACATGACACTTGAAACTGTATCCCATCAGCAGCCAAATTCCACTCTCATTCTTGAAGAAAGGAAGAGCCAGATGAGATTCCCACTTCTACAAAGTTCTCATGGAGTTTTTTGGGCATACAAGCTGCCTTAGGATGGAACAATTCCTAAGAACTTAATTAGAGCCCAAAATCTTCTATACAGAAAAACATCTGCTCAGCGATCCCATTTTCATTCCTCTCTAAGAAACTTCACACAAATTAGAGTTCAAAACACAACAAGTAACACAGAATTTGTTTGCAAAGAAAAATTATCCACCTAGAAATTAAAAAACCTAATCAAAGCACAAGGCAGGATGGCTAAGCAGTCATACCTGTCACCACAGGTACTCACACTCACCTTGGCAACCCCAACCCCAGTGAACCTGGCCTCCAGGAGCTCCTGCCTGCGTGGGTCCAGGCTATGCAATTCTTCCATCATTTCTGCTGCTATGGAAGAATAACACTCCGATTATGCAATGCAAGGAAAGGAGAGAGACATTTAATATTCCGTGCCACTGACGAGACTTAAAAGTGCCTGTTCTGCAGCACAACCGCGTAGAGAGCATTTTCTTGCAAGAGAAATGCAAGATTACCATGTAGTAACAACATGACATTGCCACCATATTATAGTATTTAAACCATAACCCTGCTGGAGTTTCCGCTCTGGAAAGCTCTTCCAGAGCTGTTGTACCAGCCATTTCAAGATCTCTAAATCCAAGAAACCAATTATGTCACATTCTCCCACTGGATGCTTTATTAAAATGAAAACATGGGACCAGAGTGTTATGACTAAAAGCTTCAGAGCTTTTCATCTGTGCTGCATGACTAGAAGGAAAAAAAGCAACATTCTTTACCCCATAATTTATTTTTGGCCAATCCTGGAAATACTCGAGCTCCACGAACTCCAGATTTCACTGATAACAGCTTTGCTTCTTCCAAGCACAGAGTGGGATTATAAGAAGAAAATAATGCATGATTAAACCTTTTAATTTACAAGGTAAAACATCAGATACTTCTAAAATAACAGCAGCTTTTACACCCTGGATGTACCTGGTGTACCTTTTGGCAACCCAACACTATGGATGCCTCATCTGAAGGATTAAAAATCTACCCTGCATAACTGTGTAAATAGGTTAAAAATCAGGAAATACATAATTCAAATCCTGAATGGAGAAAAAATGGGACAAAATTCACTGCTCATTATAACTGTGAATCACATCTTCCCAACTGCACCAATCAAGTTCATTTCCAGAAATGTCTGTTCCAGTTTCATTTTCTGGACTAAGGTAGAAAAAAAGAAGGCCAGAAACAGAAGATAAAGATTTGCTGTGTAAAGAGCATATGCGATGAGGAAAGTTCTTGAAGGGCAGCAAGTGCCCTCTAGAACAGGCAGCGCACAATTGTTCCTTTTATGAACTGTCCATTTTGTCCCTGCC
The DNA here is from genome assembly GCA_013397555.1 of Urocynchramus pylzowi. NCBI lineage: Eukaryota > Metazoa > Chordata > Aves > Passeriformes > Fringillidae > Urocynchramus > Urocynchramus pylzowi. The sequence goes on along the minus strand of VZRH01005589.1, from coordinate 110,156 downwards.
GCTTCCTCCAAACGCTGTGGCTCCGAGTCACAGGGGCAAAGTGAATCCATCCGGGGGCATTCTCAAGCGCTCTCCCAAATCAGTCCCAAGCTTCAAAAACTAGTGGGATCCTAAACGTGGTTATCAAACAACCATATTTCTGCCACGAGCTCTAAAAGCCCAACAAAGCTCTCAGCCCAGTTTTCAAAACAGGAAATCTGAGCAGCAAGGAAAATGACAGACAAGCCGCAAACGCCAAGATGTTCAAGCGCTCCCAGGGCTCTCGTCCATCATGGGGCGACCATCCGCAGGGAATCGCATCCCCATACCGGGATGCTGCTCTGCGGGAGGGGCTGACACAAGTTCCCCCCCGCCGGGGGCTGCTCCGGGACCCGTTGCACCCCTCCAGGCAGGGCTGCCATTCCCTCCTGTCCTCCTGGGAAGGGATTTCCAGCACCCCTCTTCTACCCACTCGGGACGCAGAGGCACCAGCCGCCGAGCGAGCAGCCTTGCCCCGCTGCCAGCTGCTGCACAGCCTCGGCCTCTTCCTCCTCCTCCTCCCCTCCAGCACCGCCTCAACCCTCATCCCGAGGCTTCGCAGGCCATGCCCCTCCGCCGCCCCCAGCTCTTTCTCCCCCCCGCCAGGCCGGGCCGGGCCGGGCCGCAGGGCCTGCG
>VZRH01005589.1:72878-108448 GCA_013397555.1 Urocynchramus pylzowi | reverse complement strand
CAGAGGTTTAGAGTCCCGTGCGGTCGGGGGGCCTGGGGTGTAGGCACAAGGCGGGCTCAGAAGGGCCCGGGGGTCAGGGCAGGTCTGGAGGTATGGAGGGGGGTCACACAGGGCTGAGGGGCAACAGAATGTCAAGGTGGACTATGGGGTCATGGAGGGATGAGGAGGCAGCCACAATGCAGGGGGCGGATCCAGCCTTGGGGTGAGGTCAGGGCTGCGGGTCAGCAAGGTGGGGGCAGGGGGTGATCACAGGTGGTAGGGCAGCAAGGGTTGGGGGAGACAGAGGGTGCTGGGGCGTTGCAGGCACAAGGAGGGGGTCAGATCCAGCCAGGGCCTGGGGGGTGGGGCAGGGCAGGCCTGGGGACGTGTGACCACCAGGGGAGCAGAGACTGACCTACCCGCTGCCCCAGAGAGGGGCTGCAGATATGACATCCATGCACCCCTCAGTTCTTCGCCTCCTCTCCAGTCTCCATCTTACACACCCACGAGCAACCTCACTCCCCAAACCACCTTCATTCCCCCGAGGGAGGGTGCAAGGGCACCTCAGCACCCCCCAAATCATCCCCACTCCAGCCTTGCCCCCTGGGAACACCACCTGGAATGGGCCGGGCCCCTGGTGCGGGGTTGATCCAACATGAATGTCACCTGTGAGACACGAGCCAGGTGCCTCGGCAGCCCCCAAGACACACAGTCCACTCTCGCCTTTCCAAGGCCAAACTGCCACCACAGTCGGGAAAACAGGCCCCGAAATTAATAAAGACAGGGCTTGTTCCAGCTGGAATGGAGCAATTCCACTGCAGTTCATTCAGCTCATTGCAAGCGGCAGGGGCAGGACCCAGAGCTGCGGGTGTTGCACCCGCTCCCTCCAAGGCTGAATCAGCTTTCGGAAAAGCAAACAAGCAGGAGAGGATTGTTGGGAAAGGAAGTGGCCAGGCCTGTCCAAGGGGAGGCAGGCGCGGATTAGCAATGGGAGTGGAGGTTCCTGGAGCTCGATAAAGGATTTGCCAGGGCTGGGAACGTGGAGGGACATCCGTCACCTCCCCTTCACTGTGTGACATCGAGCGATTTATGACCGAACTGGAACCGACTAGTTTGGCAAAAGGGAAGTGGAGAGGAGCCGGCGGAGCATCGTGGAAAAACTGCTCCTGCAAGGCGAGGGGGAAATTGTGTTATTTTAAAATTGCTAATTTATCGTACTTTGTTAAGTTGGTGCAGCAAATCGCTCTGGGTGCTGCCTGCTTGTGCAAGCTGCTTTTCCTGTGCTTTAATCTGTTTTTTTTCAGCACAAGAGCCACTCCAGTTTCAGCTCCTGCTCTGTAAGTCACATTTTCAGCATGATCAGTGGCAGGAATTTGTAAAATAAATAATTAAATAAATAGTGGCTTGTGTCTGTGTTGGGTTGTGGTTTTTTTAAAAGAAAAAATCCTGGAGTAAATATTCCATCAGCTGGTAGCTAATTACAGCCATTTAGGGAACATTAATTAGGACCATTTGCAGTGAACATTGTTCAAGGAGGTTTAAATTTCATTTGTGCATTTCAGTTTGATTTTGGGTGGAGACAGGAGAGGTTGTGGGAGCTGTTACACCCAATAAAGGAACTGACTTACTGAACCCCCCAGCTCTTCTGGACTCCACTGCCCTAAGAAACACCTCCAACTCCAAAGGGAACAGTTCACTCCCTCAGAGTGCCGGCACTGGACACCAGTAACAACCAATCTATGGTACTGTCCCCCACTTTTGTGTTTTAGGGGTGATGAGGGATCATTTTGGTCTAATTTTTCCTGTGCTTTTTCGACAGTGCTTGATGGGGCACGTCCTCCTCCTTCTCTGTACATTGCCAGGGACTGCATTGCCAGGTACAAAAATGCCATCAGTATTTCCATGTAGGCCACCAGAAGAAACTTTTGCTGTCATAGGATCACAGAATAGTTTATGTTGGAAAGGTCCCCAAAGCCCATCCTGTCCCACCCTCTCCCATGGGCAAGGACATCTTCCACCAGACCAGGCTGCTCTAAGCCCCATCCAACCTGGCCTTTTATACTTTCAGGGATGGAGCAGCCACAATCTCTGTCATTTCCCAATGGTTGTTTGCTCACTGTCATTTTCACTGAAATCACAGACCAATGCCCGTCTTCTCCTTCCCTCCAGCAGGACCAAATTCCCAGGGAGAGCCTCCTGGAGAATCCACTGCAGCCAGGAATGTTTTCCAAGACACCCCTTGATGCACCGTTGAGTTCCAGGCCTGACAGAGCAGCCATGGCAACAGCCCTGGGCTCTGCCGGGTCAGGCTGGAACAGGAGGTGGTGACATCTGATAAGGAACAGATAAACTGAGGTTGCACTATCCTCCTCCTGTGACTCCCCCTCTCCTGCCTTGCATTCCTCTGAAATAATTGGGGTTTCTCTTCTCACTCTCAAATTCAGGACTGGGGTACATCCCCTTCAGCACATTCTGTAAAGGCAGCCCTTGTGTTTTGCAGTCCAAGTGCTCTGCTAGCTCAGCTCTTCTCCTGGATGTCCAGCAGCTCATCCTCAGCTGTAGTCATATCCTTCCTGACACTCCTCTGCTGCACACTCAACTATGGTCCTCTCCACCTTCATCCTCTGAAGAGCAGCTCAGAGCAACACTTCCAGCTGCAATTTCCTTTCCAAGATGCCAAAATTGCACCTCACACCAGACATGGCAGCTGGTCCCTTTGTGGCACAGAGAGGGAAGGAATCAACAAGTTGTAACTATATTTCTGGCTGTAAGCAGGAATTTCAGAGCAGCCTTTAAGGATCCCACTTGCTGTCAGCAGAGTACAGGTAGGTACAAGGGATTTTAGAAGTTTGTCAGATAACAGTAGGAAGGAAGTTGCTGGATAAATTTCCCAATGATCTCAAAACTTTTTTCTCCTACACTACATCAGGACACAGCTCTGAACAGGGATGCACTGCACAGCCCAGCCTGGTACAACACTTCCAACTGTGCTGTGCCAGCACATGTGAGATTGGGCTCCCTGGAACAGCAAAGGTCTCTCAGGTAAAAATATAATTATCAGTGTTGACACATCACACTTGGACTACTTTTTATGTCATGTTGTCTCCTGGGAGCTGATCCCCCAGGTTTGGACTCAGCAGAGAATTGGTGGAGTGGTTTTTTGTTTGTTTTATGTTGGTGCGTTTTTTTCTGGGTTTTTTTTTTTTTTTTAATTAGAAAAGCCATCTTATCGGAAGGTGCTTCTGGTCAAAAAAGGTCAGCTTGTTTCTGTTCTTACAGGGAAAGGTTTGCTCTTCAAAGTGGCTGGAATATGTAAATAGTTCATCATTTCGTACAGGAAATTTTCTGATTCAATTAAAAAATTCTAATGTCAACTTCTAAGATACTACTTCTAAAAGCTTATAAAGCCTCAAAACTAAAACAATGTAAGGTTAGAAATCAAGATTCTGTTAACCTCAACTTGATTCTCCCCATCATATTACAGTTAGGGAGCAATTTCTGTGTGTTTCACATTCTGGCCCAGCAAGAGAAGAGACTATTAGGACCTCCAAGAATTCTCATGCAGGAAAACTCCTTCCAGCCCACACCTGAGTGTTTCTGTTTTCCCTTTTTCTCATTAACTTTTTAAGAGTCTCTAAGCTCTGGTCCTTTCAGGGGACCTGGTTATGAGCAACAGAGTATGTACATGGCTGACCAAATATTATCTCATCCATGGGGACAAGCCAGCTCCCCTCCAGCATCAGCTCTGCTAGATCCTGTGCACATCCTGGTCTCCAGGTCTGCCATCAACCAGTGTTAGTGCCTCTGATTACACTGCTGTGGTAGATCTCCTCTTCTTGTCACAGCCTCCTTGGATGTCAGTAATATCCCTAGCACACAGCACTTGTATCATGTTTTGAAGAACTACTCAGCTGCCACAGCCATTTGCTTTGTCACTGGAACTTGGAGCTCTCCTCCACAAGCACAGCGTGCTCAGCAAAACAGCAGCAAGCCCTGCCTTCCCACCACAGCTTCTCTGCTAACCCACAGGTTAGATTAGACCAAAGTTGGGTAAGATTTTATAGAGATTTTAACAGAGCATATAACAAGTTCCTTTCACCTTCAATTTTGAGAAGATAAAATGTCAGAAGTAAAGATTCTGATATTTTTAATGTGTTTTTGGTGACTTTTCTTTGTCTCTGCTTTCTAGGCTTGTGAAATACACTAACTGCATTTTCCCAAGCATTTCTGTACTGCCATAAGGTCTGGAAATCTACTGATATAAGGTACACAACAGAAGAGCTGAGATTCCTCAGTGATACTAGGACACTGGCAGCTGGGGACTGGAGAAAAACAACAAATAGCCTGAATCTTTAAAACATAAAAGCTGGCATGAGCAATCTAAAATCCAAACATTTTGTAGCACTGGAAAAAAAAAAAAAAAAAAAAAAAAAAAAAAAAACAAAACCAACCAAAACCCACAAGAGTACAACACCCAACAGGCTTTTTAAGATTTCAGCACCATGGGATGATGTCACCTCCAGGCATCACATGCTGAAGAGGCCTAACCTGGTCTGCACAGCAGATACTGTTAGATCTAATGAGGCCTAAGCTGCCAGTGAAGATTATTCTAGGCTTGGGGCATTCAAAACATGTCGCTCTTGTGCGGATTCTTGTCTATTAAGGGTAGGGCTTCTGCCACACTAGGAACATTAAAAGTGTCTTTCCTCATTTTCTTTAGGGAGACAACTGGTATTTGAGCGCCTCAAAGATAACATGCCATTGCCTGACTCCTTCCTGAGGCCATTCCAAGAGTCTCCACCCTCCTACACAATGGAGTTTATCTCTGAGGTTGTTCCTGCCCCTCCCTCTGTCTACACCTTCAGGTATCCCATTAGGGAGGCTTTGATACCCAAACCCAGTAGGAAAGCATCCAGGTCACTCAGCCTTCACAGAAGCAGCAAGCTATGTGCAGCCTTGGAGCCTTGATCCAAGGCAACACGTGTCCTGCTGCTGGAGGAGGAAGGCAGCTGTGTGCAGGCACCTGGAATCGTGCAGCCACCTGGAACTGTGCAGCTGCCATGGCACAGCTGAGGAGAAACAAACCTTGCAAATAGAAAAGGAAAATCTCTTTGATCCCAAAGCACACAGCACTGGAAACATCTGCTGGTTCTGCAAGCATTTGAAACAATGTGATCCTCCTGAATGTGCCAGCAAGTCCTTCCCTGTTCTCGCTCACTCTTGGATTCCCAGAATACAAGAGGACTTTATTCTCAACAGGGATTGCCCCCTGCTTCTCTTTCTCCTGCATAAAATGGGCAAAACTGTGGTCAGAGACGAGATGGAGTCGAGCTGCAGGCTGTGTCGCGCACCTGCAGAAGCAGACTGGAGCAGGAAGAAGCACACGGCCGCACAGAGAGGCTTGTCTGTGCCTGCCCTGGGGCAGGAGGTGCCCGTGGCAGAGCCCGCAGAGAGGAGCCCGCCGGAAGCTGACAGACGGTGAGCAGCCGTGACCGCCCGCAGCAGCGCCCTGGGAAAGCGCCTTGTGACGTGGCCATGGGCGACAGGTCGCTGGTGAGAATTACCGTGTAAGGGAAAACTGGGTCTTGGAGAAGTGTCTAAAACCAGCTTGTTTCTTTGAATAAACAGTTCTAGTTCCTTGCTGGTCTGAGTCTGTGCCTCAGTTGTTAAAAATGGCATCCGAAATTGGGATTTGATAGGCAACTAGTGGTTGCACCAGCAGCAACGCTCAGCTGAACTTTACAGGTGGGTGAAAGGAAGCCTGGGAGCTGAAACAAAGCTCAGGAGCTGAAACGAAGCTTGTGGTGCCAATCAACTTTTCTGCAAGACCCTACTACCGCAGGGTAGCGTCTGAGAACGATGGGGGATGAACAGAACGTTGCAGAGACGTTAGAAGAGATCTTAAAAAAAGCACGTCAGGAAAGTTGAATCTACAGATTTGGACAGACTCTTCTTCTGGGCAAAAGACTGTGATTCAACTTTAGATGATACCAATATTTTTGACCCTCAGACATGGGACGCTTTTGAGGACACGTTGTGGGACCGAGTTATGCAAGTCAATGCGCACTGACAAAGCTTTTGTGTCCGTGGCAGACTGTGTGCAAGGCGTTCATGGTGCATGCAGCATCCACAGACCAGACAAAGAAGGATGCTTGTGCTGACCCCTTCTGCGCTGCCAGCAAATGACCGTAAGTCTGTCGGGGCTGTGGGAGGAGAATCAGAAGATGGCTTCTGGTTCCCCAACCCATTTGATCCTGGAGGGAACCCTGATGGTATCCTAGAAGAGCTCGTTCTGCCCTGTGCTATCAGCTGGAGCCGTGTTGCGGTGGGCAGCTGGAGCCATTGGGTGGGCCATTCGCGGTAGCGTGTTCCCCTCCGTTTGCCCTCTGCAGGAGTGCAGCAGCAGCAGCAGAGGCGGCAGTGGGAGGGCGTGGGGAGCCGCAGGGGTGCAGCGCTGTAGCGGCGGAGGTGAGTGCAAGGCACCAAGCACATGGCGGCAAGCACATGGCAGGGCTGTGCCATGCTGGCAAGCATATGGTACAGCCAGGGACGGCAGCAAACGCTGCGCCGGTGACATGGCAGGTCTGGTGGGATGTGTGTGGCTTTCTGCACGTGGGCAGTAAGAAGGTGACCCAAGGAGCCTGGTGGCACGGGCGGGGGCAGTGCCACGTCCCTGCTCTCTGCACGTGGCAGGGTTTGCCCAGGGAGATGAGACCACCATCTTCTGCAGGGGTGGCTGCAAGCTTGGCTTAAAGTTCCTGCAGCGGGTCTGTGAAACTCTGCTGTTTTTGTTACTCAGAATGTTGCCACAATCCTGCAGCCTATCTCAAAGATTGCTTTTTTGCCACACCACCTTGTGACCCCCTGGATTGTTCTAATTGCTTTTTGTTATGGATGCTCCTGTATTTTTAAGTCATTTTTTGCTCTTGTTAAAAACTAACTTTATATTTTCACTAAACTGTAGATTTTGATGACTGTCAATTAGATTTAAGGTTAACTGGGTGACAGTAGTACATTTCTGGATCCAGACAGCATTAATACGTAGAGTTTTTATGAAGGAATTCAGTTGTAAGATAATTATTTAATATTACTTACATGCATTCTTTTGGTTACATTAATAAAGGTTTGCTTGTAGATATTTTGGGGAAACCCTCCCAGTCAAGGCTTGGGCCCTGGCCTAGCCCTGGCCCTGGCTGGTTAGGGAAGTATACCATCAGACCCAAGTATTTCTGCACTGGAAGTGTAATAAATTCATTTTGACTTGCTGATTTGGTCCTATAAAAGCTGAATCCCCTTTTGAGGTAAACTTGGAAGCCTTGTCCAGGAAAGGTTTTCCAGATCCTCACTGTGAAATGGGTCTCTGTGGTGTCAAACAGCATGCCTGCATAAGGCCTTGCAGACTGAATCCTAACTTGGTCCGACATAGCTATGAGAAAGCTAACAGCTCTTCATGAAAACAGAAACTTGTAATGGTGAAAAACAACGTTTCCCTGCAAAAGAATTCTACAGATTAGAACTTTTTTCTTGCACCTGTTTCAACAATCCCAATCGTCTCAACAAAAGAATGAAAACAATATCTCACAAACAACCCTTTCTTGCACATAGACACCTCGTCCAAGACTGACCAATTACTATGGGGTAACAGCTTATTACTGACCAATAGGGGATAGACATGGGAGGGTTTATAAAACTATATAAAGGGATGCATAAAATAAAGTGGTAGCTTTTTTCACACCTTGAAAGAGTGTGTCTTGTCTCTCTGAAATGACGTCAACAGCGACAGGGCTCTCCAGCAATGGCATACTCTGGGTGATAGTAAAGTATTCAGGCAGTTAAAGGTATTACCTTGCTTATTTTTGCTGAGTTGTGCTTGTAGTTTTTTAGATGAATTGTTTTACTGGGTTGAAATATGTTCATGTTATAGTCATTAAAACAAAAAAGAGGGAGTGTGGGGATGGGCTATATTCCCCACAAAGGCCTTACATGTTCTTAATTTTCACAATCACATTCAGAATTACATAACCTCAGTCCAACGACATTTTTGTGAATCACAAGCTCACTTAGACTTATTAAGAATCTTGAAAGTTGAAAATGGGAAGGACCCTTTCCATTGATAATCTGGGGGCAAAGTTATGCTTGTGTTTTCACAGATTCCAGTCCATGATGGGTACCTTCAAGAGTTATCCAACCAGCCTTGGTAGTTCGGGCTTTATCATCAACTTGTGGGGAAGCTGAGAGAACAAGATGAATGGAGCTTGTTTGGTTCGGGTTGTGGGCCAATGTTGGGACATTCTAATGTTGAGAGCGTTTTGTTTAGTGATTCTTGTTTGTATAAAACAAAAAAGAGGGAACTGTAGTCAGAGATGAGATGGAGTCGAGCTGCAGGCTGTGTCGCGCACCTGCAGAAGCAGACTGGAGCAGGAAGAAGCACACGGCCGCACAGAGAGGCTTGTCTGTGCCTGCCCTGGGGCAGGAGGTGCCCGTGGCAGAGCCCGCAGAGAGGAGCCCGCCGGAAGCTGACAGACGGTGAGCAGCCGTGACCGCCCGCAGCAGCGCCCTGGGAAAGCGCCTTGTGACGTGGCCATGGGCGACAGGTCGCTGGTGAGAATTACCGTGTAAGGGAAAACTGGGTCTTGGAGAAGTGTCTAAAACCAGCTTGTTTCTTTGAATAAACCGTTCTGGTTCCTCGCTGGTCTGCGAACGTGCCTCAGTTATACATAATAACACTCTACCTTACAGGGCTTTGGAAAGCCTTAATTAGACAAACTGCTCTGAGATTTGTCTAAGAGGAAAATTAAAACAACATCTTATTTTAAAGCTGGAGTTACTGTACACACTTTTTTCTAACTACATTCAGCCTTATTGTGAATGTCTGCAAATACATTCCAACCTTCCTAACGAGGCTCATCGCAGTAGGGAAGAAGTCACTTGCAGTTGTGGAAAAGTCAGATTTAGTTTTCTGTGTAACATCCATTGACCTCTTCATATCCACTATTGGCACCAAATGTGGAAAAAGCTATGTGGCTGTGGACAGAGTGCAGTGAGGTGGCCCAGGTACTGCTCCCCAGGTGAGGGGGATATGCAGCATGCCTTGAGCCTGGTCCCAAGGATGAAGAAGGAGTCTGAGGGGAGATCAGGCAATTTTATCTCCAAATGAGGAAAGCCACATCCAGTGACCCTGGGAAAAGGTGGTACCTCTCTCGTTACACCTGAGCAGATCCCCTCGTGTTCCACACACAGCACAGAGGTGTGAGCCTGGCCCCCGTGACCAGAGACTACCAACAACAGCCTCCCGCTTCACTTTTTCAGGAGCTGAAAAGTAAGTTTCATATTCCGAAGATGTGGCAATCCCCTGGAACTCCCTAACTTCCACATAACATGAAATTGCAAGAGCTACAAGGGTCCTCATCCAAAGACAACCTGAATACAGTCACGCTCCACCCCAAAATCAAGATGCTGATCCCATGATATGTTTGTGCTTGCAGTGAGGGCTTTTTGGGGTTAACACCAGAGAGCACAGTTTAGAACAGCAGGGTTCAAAATTTTCTTCTTTCCTGGAAACTGCCAACAGGCTGGAGCTGTTGGCAGGTGCTGACATGTAAGACTTGCCAGTGAGCTTTGCCATCACTGCTTTCCAACCGCTGCCATTTCCTGCTCATCCCACTGTGGGTCAAAGACCAAGAATAAAAGCCTTCACTGGCATGACAACTGCTATGCCATACAATCCCTGGGCAGGAGGGAAAAGCAGAGGCACACATGGCTCAGATTCCCTTGCCTTTCCCTGCCTGTGTTTCAGCCAAGTGTCCAGGCCTGGCTCATGCTCTTCTGACTCATGCTGTATCCTATTTAGTTCAGATTAGCACTCAGGGCTGCCTACAAAGGTAATTTCCTGCAATGTGTCCCACTTTTTAAGCAACACAAGCTCCCATTCAGCCAGGCAGTTACACACAGGTACTTACTGCCTTCAGCAAGAGCTAAAAGCATGAACTCCAGAGCTTTGCTGGTTAAGCACAGAGCTGACAACTCCTTTTCCTCCAGAGCACCTCACTTTGCAGGAGGGTCCTCCAAAAAATTCCTCCTAATTGTCATTTTCCTAGTAATTTCTATCTTGCCCTGAAACACAGTTAAAATCAGAATTTCAGCTGAAGTCAGTGTCTAGGGACACTACACACAAGCATGTGTGCCAGGCACTCCGATCAAGGAAGAGAAATAGTTACAATAGCAAAAATGGTCCTGATTGTGGCATCCTCCCTCATGGACTTATTTTGCCCAATATGGCAACAAACCAAAAATGGTGGCACTTCTCTGACTGACAAATCAGATCCTGCTGACTGCTCCGAACAAAGACTGCATGACTCAGTTTCCCTCCATCTGTGTTTACAGAGACAGAAGGATGGTCCCCAAATCCTGTAATAACTTGATCCCTGCAGCCCCGTCCTCACTTCTAGGCAGTAAAACCTGTGCATCTTTCAGCAGTGCTCAGTAATAACAGTTCTAAGTTCAATAGAACTGTAAAAACAGTTTTAAGTTCAGTTTGTGGCTGCAATTCCTGTAGGGAATCCAGTGGGGATAAGCCAGAGTTCATCCCAATGCCAATGACAGCAAGAAGCTCTTCCAGCTTTTGTTATGATGCAGTGCCAAAAGCTGCTGGTGTGTGCACAAGGAGGTTCCCTCTGCTCACACTTTTATTGAAAATAATCAGGTCTCATTTATCCCAGAGTTCTAGAAATCACTGCAGATTAAAAATGGTGGTGGCATACCCAAAGAAGATAGAGCAGAATTATTTGGGAGGGAAGATAATTCTGTCTGGTCTCACATAACCCCGCTCAAAAGAATTTGATGACCATTGTTGTAACAATCCAAATCACTATGGATGACTGCTGTTCTCACTTTGCTGTGCTGTCAGGAAGATAAGGTGAAAGCTCCAATTTGCAGTGGAATTTACAATTTGCTTAATTTTGAAGTGACAGCATCAGAAATACCCCGCAGCCTCTTGTTCACATCACCTCCTCTGTTCCCTCCTGCCTCCCAATTCATAGCTTGTCTGTGAAACCACAATGCTCTGAGAAGAATGATATACCTGGGGAGGCAAAAGCTTCTTTGCCCTTCACTGGAGTCAGTGAAGGGAGCCCTCAGCACCATGGCTGGATCAAAGTCCTTTCTGAAGGACTAGCTCCAAGTCCAAATTCAAGTCACAGGCTTGACGGCATTATCCCTACATGAAAGGATTGTGTGAGGGGTCACAACAGGTGATGATAAAAGTTCCCCTCCAGCCAAAACATTCTATGAATCTCCAAGGAAATTTACCGTCTTCTGGCAAGACTCAGGACCAGATTTTCCGAAGTGTAACAATGCCTGGCTCCAAGATCGCCGGGGCAGCGCATATGAAGAGCTATGAAATCATCTCTTCTGCTTAGGAGGTTCATCAGACCACGCTGGCATTGCCTGTAAGCCACAGACCACAAGACTTGGAATGCTGGGAACGAAACCAGAGCAGAAACACTCAGAAAGGCTTTAGAGTTAACATTACTCTGCTAAGAAGGAAGAGGGAGAAAAAAACCCAAAACACTAATGGCACTTAACCTGTCTTTTCAGCATGGTAAAAGTCAATGTAGAGATTTCCTTTGAACGTGCTGGAAAGCTTGAACACCCCAGCCTGCTCAGCAGGCCCAGGGCAGGAATGGCAGAAGCTGCTGCAAGTCAGGACCAAGGTACCTGAGCAGAGCTGTATGGGAGGCAAGGCCTGGAGTGGCAGGAGAACAGCAGCTTCTAAGAGAACAGGAGCTGGTAGGGATTAGTTAAGGAAGCTCAAGCAGTATCTGTCTGTAGGAGGCCTGGCTCAATTCAAGGCCATTAACTTATTCCTTTCTGAACACCACCAAGAGGACAGGAAACAAAAGCTCGTCTGCCCAGCATGGGCCCTGCTGAGTGACTGCTTAAATACTCCAGCAGAACTAAGAGCATTAGAAAGGCAAAGAGCCACTTCAATGGCTCCAGGCTCACAGGGCTGCAAGTTTTTGCCTGAAGTCCAACTTAAAACCAGGCAACTGGGATACAGCCTTGAAAGCACAAACAAGTAAGCCTTCATTTTCTCCCATTCAGGAGTTTGAATTTAAAGGGGAGTCCATCAACTTACATAAATCATGTTTATAATTAAAAACATATTTTCCTACACTGCTTAGAAGCCTTTGGATGATTAATAAGGCATTTTTCAAATTACTTTAATTCACACGAATTCTGCTGATTGTGTACCCCAATAATTTTTTCTTGCAGGGAGATAAAGCTATCCCAGCAGGAGGTGTTCCTTCAAGGACCAAGAGCAAAAGGACCCCAGGGAACTGCCTGAAGCCCCAGTAGCATGGAGGAGGTCTGTCACTGAGGTGATTACATGAGTCATGTCATGTCTAATGCTCACAGAGCTCTTGCTAAGCCTGACTCTGCACCTGGATAAGCTGAGGAGACTTCAGCTTGCTCACCTGCTGCCAGAGGACTTGAGCTGTGTTTTGCCTAGACCTTGGCTGAGGCCTCAGCCTTGCCAGGGAACCAGACATTGTAGGTTTAGCATGAAAACACAGCAGTAACAGCAGAGCTTCTAGGGTGGGTCAGGCTTGTGCTCAGCAGAAGCCAAATAGGAATCCTTACCTACTGGATTCCCAGAGGACAAGAGCTACGTAACCACCACTGGACCTTCAGAGGAAGACCAGACCCTTCTACAGGATCACTGCTTCAACAGAACCACATCTATCACTTCCAGAGGACTGCAGTCACCATTTAACAGGACTATCACCACCCTGACCAAGAGGGTGTCAGGTTGTATCCTGACTCTGTCAGGTTAAGACTGTGTTTCTTGCCTTTATTTACCTTTCCTATTAAATTGTAGCTCTGACCTGGGATCTCCTGTTGGTTTGCTTTCAAACTAGCACAGCCTCTCTCCTCTGGTTCAAGATAGCAGTTATTTCATAATCTATGTGGCTCTAGAGGTGACAATGTCAAGCTCCAAATAGGAGTTTCTGGCTAACAAAATACAGGGGAACTGCACTTCAGCCAGCAGGACACACACAACACATCTTGATGCTTCATGAACTAAAATAAGGCAAGAGATACCAGCCAAGGCTTTTTCTTCTTCAACTAAAGGGCAGGCACTGGTGAGACTTGTAACAGGAGAAGAAAACTGTAGTTCCCTGATGGTGGCCCAGGCTCACACAAACACATGAGGTTTTTTGTGGGATATGAGGTTACAACTGTTGAACTGTTGAAGCTGCCAAGGCTGATGCTGAGCGCAGGCCCTGTGGGCCCGGCCCGGCCCCACGGGCGGAAGGCGGCTGAGGGGTGAGAGGCCGCTGAGTGACAGCTGGAAGCGAGGCTGTGATTGGCTGGAGGGACGCGGGGACAGTGTACGAGCAGGAAGCCGATTGGACGGTAGGATGCGTGGCCAGCAGCACGGCAGCTGAGCCAGCCAATGGGCGCCTTCTCTGTGTTAAATTCTGTCAGGCCTCGGGTTGGTTTCAGTTATGGCGGGTGGAGATTAAAGGTGTAAAAAGGGGGGATTTCCACAATAAAGCAATCTCCTTCGGATGCGTAAGGGGGTCCGTGTCGCTTTGTTCTCCATTGCTGCAGAATGGTTGGCCCAAATCGGGACCTTTAAAGAGATGCAGGGTGTGTGTTATCGCTTCGGTAGCAACTCCCACTGGGTCAAGGGATGGGCCGGCCGGGAAGAGTCTAGAAGGGATCCAGGGAAAAGGATCTGGGAGAGTTTGGGAAAGAACTCAAGAATCAAAAGTGTGTGCACGTTCCGTAGCGTGGGTGAGTATACCTGTGGAAAGAACATGGGAGGTGGAATATCCCTGGAACAAGGAGCTTGGACCAGGTATGGTGGCTCCTACATCAGCAATCTATTAATATGGCTTACGTGAAATTGAGCACCCTGCTGGACGGGGTGTCTAGTCGTGTTAAAGGTTTTCCCTTTAATGGACCCCTACGGTCAGACTGACAAGCGGTGGAGCAGAGACTTTTTGATACCACCAAAGACGGCTATGCTGAATCTTGTGGGCACCTGGCCACATGGGGGACAATCATGGGGGCCATTAAAGTAAATTGTATGAATGACAGCCATTACACGGCTTCAGAAGTTAATTTCCCCAAACCCTCAGCACTACCAGACCCCGTATATGACCCTAAGGTTAACCCATACTCTGCAGAACTGCCTTACCCCAAGATTAACCCAAGCCCCATGGAAATGCCTTACCCCGATGGAAATCCTTGTGTAGTTGATCCCCTCAGTGCGGAGTTCCCGCGCTGCAGGTGGGTGGAGGGCTCTCTCCCTGCCCAAAATGGCGACGCAGCAGTCCAGCATTGCAGAAATGCAGGGAAGCCGCCATGAAGGAGGGTGACTTGGCGGCTGTTGCAGCCTGCCCAGTAATATATGTGCCAAAACAACACGGGCGTACTGAGAGCTAGACTATAAAGTAATTAAAGAACTGAGGACACTAGTAAAAGAAAGTGGCATATCTTCCCATCATGCCCTAAGCTACCTAGAGTCTATCAGTACTGCGTTTGTCCTCATACCTCATGACTGGAAAATCATAATGAAACTGATTCTAACAGTGATGCAGTTTGCAGTCTGGCTAACCAATTACTGAGAACTGTGTACAACCCAGGTGGAAGCGCTGTGAGACAGAAATCCACCAATTGTCGTTGCGCAGCTTTTGCAGTCCCTACAGCCCAGGCAGGCTACCCACGTGATGTGCACGATATCATCACCCACCTAGCTTTGCAAGGGCTGCATCGACTCCCGGGGATGGGTATCAATTCTAACATGTCGTTTGCTAAGTTTTTACCAGGTCTGGAGGAGTCGTTTGTGTAGTTCCTGGACAGACTACAAGCTGCGCTCTCCTGGCAAGTTGATAACGATGAAGCCAGAGTTTTTCTGTTGCAGCAGCTTGCTTTCACAAACATGAATGAAGACATTNCAGCAGGACACACACAACACATCTTGATGCTTCATGAACTAAAATAAGGCAAGAGATACCAGCCAAGGCTTTTTCTTCTTCAACTAAAGGGCAGGCACTGGTGAGACTTGTAACAGGAGAAGAAAACTGTAGTTCCCTGATGGTGGCCCAGGCTCACACAAACACATGAGGTTTTTTGTGGGATATGAGGTTACAACTGTTGAACTGTTGAAGCTGCCAAGGCTGATGCTGAGCGCAGGCCCTGTGGGCCCGGCCCGGCCCCACGGGCGGAAGGCGGCTGAGGGGTGAGAGGCCGCTGAGTGACAGCTGGAAGCGAGGCTGTGATTGGCTGGAGGGACGCGGGGACAGTGTACGAGCAGGAAGCCGATTGGACGGTAGGATGCGTGGCCAGCAGCACGGCAGCTGAGCCAGCCAATGGGCGCCTTCTCTGTGTTAAATTCTGTCAGGCCTCGGGTTGGTTTCAGTTATGGCGGGTGGAGATTAAAGGTGTAAAAAGGGGGGATTTCCACAATAAAGCAATCTCCTTCGGATGCGTAAGGGGGTCCGTGTCGCTTTGTTCTCCATTGCTGCAGAATGGTTGGCCCAAATCGGGACCTTTAAAGAGATGCAGGGTGTGTGTTATCGCTTCGGTAGCAACTCCCACCGGGTCAAGGGATGGGCCGGCCGGGAAGAGTCTAGAAGGGATCCAGGGAAAAGGATCTGGGAGAGTTTGGGAAAGAACTCAAGAATCAAAAGTGTGTGCACGTTCCGTAGCGTGGGTGAGTATACCTGTGGAAAGAACATGGGAGGTGGAATATCCCTGGAACAAGGAGCTTGGACCAGGTATGGTGGCTCCTACATCAGCAATCTATTAATATGGCTTACACGAAATTGAGCACCCTGCTGGACGGGGTGTCTAGTCGTGTTAAAGGTTTTCCCTTTAATGGACCCCTACGGTCAGACTGACAAGCGGTGGAGCAGAGACTTTTTGATACCACCAAAGACGGCTATGCTGAATCTTGTGGGCACCTGGCCACATGGGGGACAATCATGGGGGCCATTAAAGTAAATTGTATGAATGACAGCCATTACACGGCTTCAGAAGTTAATTTCCCCAAACCCTCAGCACTACCAGACCCCGTATATGACCCTAAGGTTAACCCATACTCTGCAGAACTGCCTTACCCCAAGATTAACCCAAGCCCCATGGAAATGCCTTACCCCGATGGAAATCCTTGTGTAGTTGATCCCCTCAGTGCGGAGTTCCCGCGCTGCAGGTGGGTGGAGGGCTCTCTCCCTGCCCAAAATGGCGACGCAGCAGTCCAGCATTGCAGAAATGCAGGGAAGCCGCCATGAAGGAGGGTGACTTGGCGGCTGTTGCAGCCTGCCCAGTAATATATGTGCCAAAACAACACGGGCGTACTGAGAGCTAGACTATAAAGTAATTAAAGAACTGTGGACGCTAGCAAAAGAACGTGGCTTATCCTCCCATCACGCCCTGAGCTACCTAGAATCCATCAGTACTGCATACAGCCTCACTCCCCACGACCGGAATCATGATGAAAATGGCTCTAACAGCGATGCAGTTTGCAGTCTGGCTAACCAATTACTGAGAACTGTGTACAACCCAGGTGGAAGCGCTGTGAGACAGAAATCCACCAATTGTCGTTGCGCAGCTTTTGCAGTCCCTACAGCCCAGGCAGGCTACCCACGTGATGTGCACGATATCATCACCCACCTAGCTTTGCAAGGGCTGCATCGACTCCCGGGGATGGGTATCAATTCTAACATGTCGTTTGCTAAGTTTTTACCAGGTCTGGAGGAGTCGTTTGTGTAGTTCCTGGACAGACTACAAGCTGCGCTCTCCTGGCAAGTTGATAACGATGAAGCCAGAGTTTTTCTGTTGCAGCAGCTTGCTTTCACAAACATGAATGAAGACATTGTTCGTTCATGAAGATACGCCTAGAAAGGCATTGCTCGCTGTTCGCAACCTGCATCTTGTGACATAGCAGATATGGTTAGAGCATGCCAAAATGTGGCAACTACTACTTATAATACTAACTCTCAAGCAGCGGCTTTAGCTGCAAACTTCCAGGTTTTGGACACGCGGGTGGAGGGTTGTTTTAAATGCAGTTCAATGGGTCATTTTAAAAAGGATTGCCCTTAACAAAGGGATGGGATAAAAATACCACCTAGAGATTGTCCTTGGTGTGGAAGAGGGAAGCATTGGGCTGCTGAATGCCGCTCCCAGTACCCTGTAAAAGGGTAGGCTACACAGCTGGGAGGCTTCTGTCAGGGGGTGGGTCTGCACGCCCCAGAGAATCAAAAAAAATCAAGGCAAAACATCTGGCAAGCAAGCTCCTGTCTGCAACCACAGGCAGTGTAGGGCTGGACCTTGCCTCCAGAGAATTAGTAACGCTTATGACATCTTTAGTGCACTTAGTTCCTATTGGAGTGTGGTGACCCCTTGGTAATAACATCCATGCTGTGCTAATAGGGCATTCCTCTGCCACTAAATTGGGACTTTTTGCACTATCTGGAGTTATTGATTCAGATAATGAAGGCAAAATGCAAATTATGCTATGGACTCCCGTGCTACCCTGCTTTACACCTGCAGGTCAATGTATAGCACAACTTGGATTCCCTTTTCCAACAAAACCCCTAGTGGCATGGGTAAACATGGCACAAATAACTTTGGTAGCACAGGTCAGCCACAGGTTTTCTGGACAAGCTCTATTACAACAGCTCAGGCAACCTTAACTTGCAGTATAGATGGCAAAAATTTTAAAGGGCTTGTTGATACTGGAGCTGATGTCTCTATTATTAAAAGCAATGAATGGCCTAGTAATTGGCCCACAATCAGCCCCACATCAACCCTAAATGGGGTGGGGAGGAATGCAGCACCCTAGACCAAGTGCTCACCATCGGCTTGTCCTTGGCTCTGATGAGCAAACTGCCCAGATTGCTCTATTCATTGCCTCTATACCATGCACATTACAGGAAAGAGATGTTCTGGGACAATTTGGAACAACCATACAAATAGACTCAACCTCACCGGAGAACCTTTTTTCGTAGGGGCCACTGATCAGCCATTCCAAAATCAAATACTGGACATGTGTAAACTCACATGGCGGACTGAAGACCCTGTGTGGGTCGACCAATGGCCCCTACGAAAGGAATGGCTATTAAATTTAAAATTACTTGTGCAAGAGCAATTGTCCTTAGGCAGTATCTGCCCATCTTCTAGCCCCTGGAATGCCCCTATATTCTGTATACCTAAGCAAAATGGCAAGTGGCAATTATTGAAAGATCTACGGCAGTAAATGCAGTTGTTGAACCTATGGAGGCTCTGCAGCCTGGGCTTACATCACCCACAATGATTCCCCTCAATTGGCCCTTCTAAATTTTAGACCTAGAAGACTTTTTTCACCGTCTCTTTACATCCTGATGATGCGCCTTGGTTTACCTCTTCTATGCCTACCCTGAATTGTGCAGAAACAATGAAGAGATTCCACTGGACCGTGTTGGCACAAGGCATGTGTAACAGTCCAAGTCCAACTACACGTTAAAGAGTAGTTGATCTTGCCCTACAGCCTGTCCATCGTAAATTTCCTGCTGCAACCACATATCATTATACGGATGAGATTCTACTTGCAGCTCACAATCAATCTATCTTATGTTCTCTTCAGGCAGCTGTCATGCAGGCAATTCAAAATGCAGGACTCATCGTGGCACTTGAAAAGCTGCAACATGAGTCCCCGTGGCATTATCTGGGGTGGAGAATTACTCCACAGACCATCAGCCCTCAGCCTTGAAGGCTTTGTGTTGAAGACACCCTAACTTTAAATGAGTTACAGAAACTCCTAGGTTCCTTGAATTGGTTGCGTCCTGTTTGGGGTCTATCTACAGAACTTTTACACCCTTTGTTTGACTTACTCAGAGGAAACCCCCACCCACATTTGCTTCAACAGCTGACCCCAGAAGCTAAAACTGCCTTTGCAAACTGTGCTCAAGCACTAGAAAACTGACAAAATTGGAGGTGGGATCCTGATTAATCTGTGTACCTTGTTATAACTGCTAGCAAATTTCAACCTTTTGCTGCTCTGTTTCAATGGTTTGTTAATGATAAAGACTGTTTACATGTGTTAGAATGGTTATTCTTACCTCATACAGCAACAAAGACTGTGTGGACTGTTAATGATATGTTCTCTAATTTAATTAAGAAAGGCAAAGAGTGACTACAAACCCTCAGTGGCCAAGATCCACATATCATTTACATACCTGCAAGTAAAGACATGGCAAGAAATTTCACATGGTCACTATCAGAAGACACTAACTTTCAAATTGTACTTGCAGATTTTTCTGGACAATTATCTATCCATTATCCCTCACATTGTTTATGGACAGAGATGGGTAACCTCCCCCTGTATGCAAAGCGTCACTGCAGCATGACCCCTGTCAACGGACCAACTGTTTTTACAGATGCATCCAGCAAAACCAACAGAACTGCAGTGATTTGGTGTGGAGGTGACTCTGCCCAGTGGCATAAGAGGGTATTAATGTTAAAAGATGCTTCCGTACAAATTTTAGAACTGGCTGCTATCTGATATGACTTTCAGTTATTTTCACACTACTACTTAACATCATAACTGATTCCTCATATACTGGCAATGTTGCATTCTGTTTAGAATCTTCCTATTTAAAGCATGTTAATAACCATCTTTTGTTTACAGAGTTAAGAACACTGTGGACTTTGATTAACAGCCAGCAGCATGATTTTTATGTGTTACATGTTTGCTCCCAAACAGATTTACCTGGGCCTATTGCAGACGGTAGTAACTATGCAGCTATTACTGTGATGACAGGTGTGGTACCAAATACTTTTGCTCAGGCCAAGTTATCTCATGATTTTTTCCACCAGAATGCTTGTTCTCTTTGCAAATTTCAATTGACCTCCTCACAGGATCATGATATCCTGTTGTCTTATCCCTCCTGTCATGGGATTGCTCCTGCTCCTTTAGCAGAGGGTACTAACCCCCGAGGTTTAATAGCTAACTCCATTTGGCAAACTGAGATTACCCGTATCCCAGAGTTTGGTCATTTGAAATATGTTCATGTTTCTACTAACACCTATTCCCATTTCCTAATGGCAACTTCTCATATCAGAGAGAAGGTCTGTGATACTATCCGGCACCGGCTCACCTGTTCCACCACTCTGGGCCTTCCCAACACCATCAATGGACCTGCCTACACCTCAGAGCGAGCTGGTAACTTCTTGCAGCAATGGGGTGTGTCTCACCAGATGGGCATTCCCCACTCTCCCACAGGGCAAGCTATCGCCAAGTGTGCCCATAGAACCCTAGAAACCATGCTTGAAAAACAAAAAGAGAGGGAATTGGTGTGCCCTCATGGCAGACTAGCTAAAGCCTTATATGTCCTCAATTTTTTAAACTGGGACAAGATGAGACAAACTGCATGTGAGAGACAGTATTCCTTCAACACAAAGGAATCATCTAAAATCTCCAGTAATGGTAAAGGACTTTGGTAAATTAAAATTTAATGGTAAACAGTAAATTAACTGGACAATGGAAAGGACCCTGGACTTAATAACACAGGGAAGAGGTTATGCCTGTGTCTCCACAAGCCACCAGGTAGAGTGGATTCCATAACAGCGTGTGCGACCTTTTGTTGCACCATCATGATTCTATATGCATATAGTTGCTATGTTATAAGCACGTTACAGTTTTTGAAAAGTTTTTAAAGTTATTATTGCTGTCACTGTTATTAATGTTTTAGGAGTTGTTCAGGTTTTTTCTAGTAGGTTTCTGTTGCCTCATTAAAAAAACCAGGGGGGGAGATGTGGGATATGGGGGTATCACTGCTGAAGCTGCCAAGGCTGATGCTGAGCGCAGGCCCTGTGGGCCCGGCCCGGCCCCACGGGCGGAAGGCGGCTGAGGGGTGAGAGGCCGCTGAGTGACAGCTGGAAGCGAGGCTGTGATTGGCTGGAGGGACGCGGGGACAGTGTACGAGCAGGAAGCCGATTGGACGGTAGGATGCGTGGCCAGCAGCACGGCAGCTGAGCCAGCCAATGGGCGCCTTCTCTGTGTTAAATTCTGTCAGGCCTCGGGTTGGTTTCAGCTATGGCGGGTGGAGATTAAAGGTGTAAAAAGGGGGGATTTCCACAATAAAGCAATCTCCTTCGGATGCGTAAGGGGGTCTGTGTTGCTTTGTTCTCCATTGCTACAGATTTTGCAAGCCTGATTTACATGAATCAAACCACCACTGAAAAGCATGAAACTTATTCTAATACCTGTCGTACCACACCCTAAAAATAACAGAAGAAACAAGCTGAGATAAGACGTATTTGCTGTCAAAGACAGGGAAATACCTTCTGAAAGCCTCAGTGTTGGCTTCCTCTTAAGAAATTAAACAAGAGTGCAAAAATTAAACCTTCTGCAGATTACAGATCAAAGAAAGTGTCTCATGTGTTTTGGTTTAGCACATCACCATGGCAGGGTAGTTTGTGACCTGGGAGCTGCAGCCAGTAGAAAAAGCAGGTAATTATTTATAAACCCTGGTCCTGTTAGCTGCTTCTGATCTGCTGCGCTCTGAAAGTGCCCTAAAATTGGCATCAGCACCAAACTTTTAAAAACCTGAATCCTGCCTGAGGGGAATTTATAGCACCTGAGCTATTGTTTGCTGGTTCCCTGGCAGGACATCCTTGTGGACAGAGAGGGCAGAGCAGCATCATTTGCTTTCTCCACAGGTTATCTCTACACCTTGAATCATCCAGGAAAAGCTGGTACAGAGAGGCTCACCTAGTCTCAGTTCCTGCCCTCAGATCAATGTATTTTAACTCCTGGATTGGAACACACCTGAATGACTAGAAAATAGCTGCACAAGATAAGCTGGCCAAGGGATTCATATCAGTGAGCAGTTGCAGAGAAGAGCAGGTTTATCCTTTGTACGTTTGTTGTCAAGACAAGAGTACACAAGACAGAGACAAGGTCAGAGCTCTCCTGTTTCATGTGGAAATCCAGAGTATGAGCAAGTTGCTACTCAACTTGCTCAGCTGCGGTAAGACACCATGACCATCTCTTAGGTTAAAACCATAAATAATTTTTAAAACTCAGACCAGTAGCATGACATTTAAAGGGCTCCCTTCTCAAGCCTGTGCTCTTCAGCATCCACGTTAATGACCTGGATGCAGGATTTGAAGGAATACTAAAGAAGTTTGCTGTCTGCACTGAACTGGGAGGAGCTGTCGAGTCTCTCAGGGGCAGAGAGGGCCTCCAGAGAAACCCTGACAAATCAGAGAAATGGGCAATCACCAGTCGTGGCAAGTTCAACAAGGGAAGTGCTGGATTCTGCACATGGGAAGGGACAAGCCTGGATGTGTGGATGGACTGGGGAATGAGGCTGAGAGCATCTGCAGGAAGGGACTTGGGAGTCCTGGTCCATGGCAAGTTGAACATGAGTCAGCAGTATCCTGGCAGCCAGGAAGGACATCTGTATCCTGAGGCATTAGGTGAAGCATTCCTGGTCAGGCAGGGGATTGTCCTGCTCTGCTTTGGGGTAGCCCCACCTCAAGTGCTGGGGGCAGTTTTGGGCACCACAATATAGAAAAGACATTAAGCCACTAGAGACCATCCAGAGAAGGGCCATGAGAATGGTGAAGGGCCTTGAGGGGAAGCCGCATGAGGACTGGCTGAGGGCACTTGGTCTGTTCAGCTGGAGAAGAGGAGACTGAGGTCAGACCTCAGTGGGATCTTCAACATCCTCCTGAGGGACAGCAGAGGGGCAGGAACCAATCTCTTCACTCTCCTGACCAGGGATAAGACTCGAGAAAATGGCTGGAGCTGTGTCCAGGGAGCGTTAGGCTGGATAGCAGGAAAAGGTTCTTCCCATAAAGGTTGGTTGGGTACTGAACAGGTTCTTCAGGGAATGGGTCATGGCCCCAAGGCTTCCAGAACTCAAGAAGTGTTTGGACAACACTATCAGGCACGGGGTGGGATTGTTGGGGTGTCCTGTGCAGGGCCAGGAGTTGGACTTGATCTTCATGGGTCCTTCCCAGCTCAGCATATTCTGTGATTCTGTGACATCTAAAATGCTTGCTCTACTCTCAGGGCATTTGTCCTTAGCAAAACTCACTTGAAGTGATGCCAGGCATAGTACAAGGCACTGAGGTCCTGGGTGTGCAGAACTGCATCACACACATGTCACCAGGAGGAGATGAAGAGACTCCAGCCCAAAGTCCAGATGCCTCATGGCTGAAGGGTAGTGGGTTTGCAGTACTTGCACTGGATCCACACCCGATACATCGTCATCTGTTTCCCACGGTTCACTTGCAATCGCCGATCAACCAGATTCTGGATTTTTTCCAGCCCAGCTGTGGTGAACAGATGATCTAATTCATCTGGAAGCAAAGAGAAGGAAACTGAGGAGACCATAGCTTTTCTTTAACTGATACCTGCTCACACCGAGGGCTAAGCTAAGCTGAAAAACGGGCCAGAGGAAATCCACCCTGGCTAGGTCTCACCCTGGCAGGGAAATGATCAAACAAGACTTAACTACTTTACTAGGGGAGGTTAACATCACAGTTTTTCAAGTTTTCCTTCTGACAAAGAAGGAAAGAATTATTTGGAACACATCTAGAACTAGAGACTTGACAAAGGAAACAGCAGCAGTTTCAAATAAGGGTACTGCTTGTAGTAACCAATTAAGGAGCATCTTCTGGCAAGCTGGGACAGAGCCATTCCTTCCCCCCTGCCCAGAGGAATTTCAGAGTCCACAAGAGCAAAGAACAGGATCAGACCCATACTTTTAAATAGTGGCAGTTAGATCTGTGCTGCCTAGGCTGGAGGGGAATGGGATTCATTAAGGTTAAATTTGGGAAAAAAAAATCCCTAAATCCCACACCCTGTTGGGGCCCAATTAAAGCACTAAGAGCCCTTGAGGCCTCAACAATTCTGGCAGGTAATCCTGACCAAACAAGTAAGTCTCACAGTGCCCCAGTCCTACTGAGCAGCAGAGCTTACTCCCAGAGCACGTGGTTTGTCTGGAGTTTCTGTAGGAAAAGTCTGACAGGTCTCAGCTTGTGCTTCTTTATCAGATGCCTTCCATTGTGAGGTGTTCACCAAACATGCATCACCAAACATGCATTTAACATGCACTGTTAATTTTGTTGTGCCAAACAAGACCCATGCAGTGGGGAACAGGTTAGTTGTGCCACTGCTCTAGAACTGACTGTGCACAGGGGCCTGTAGTAGAGGGACTGGAGGTACAGCTGGTGATAAACTGGGAGAATAACAATTGCTGCCAACAACAAGCAGCAGCAGAACTGGAGGGGCTGCCTCAGCTCCATGCTGAACCACACCCTTCTGATTTCCTTATAGGAGAGCAGGAAAATTAAGGAAGTTCTGCTAAGTGGTATCCATCTCTCTCCATCATCTGCAGCCAATATATAAGGAGAGCTCCTCCAATCCCACCCCTCCCAGGGTAGCAAACACACCAGTCTTCCTCTTAAAGGATTTTCCACTAAGGAAATTGACCCTGCCATGTTTGCACCAGGAGCTGACAAGCCCAGGTCACTGTTTAATTGGGAGATACTTAACATTTCACAGTGCTCCAAGAAAAAGGCTGAAAAGATCTAGTGGCCAATCTGGAGGGCACAGGGACAAGAAGTGGTAAAGAGAGTCAGAGGGATGTTTTTTGATGGTCAGAGGCATGTTTCTGGCCTCCTACCTTGTGTGAAGAAGTAGACTCTGGTGCCATCACCTCTCACATAGAAGTTATCAGAAAGACATTGCCCTAAGAGCAAGACAGATATAAACAGTTACCAGTGATCACCTAAAAATCAACAACTGCCATCCAACAACAGGCCCTTCTCCAGCACACACTGTGCTTTGTGGAATTAATGAGCTGCCTCCAAACAGGGCAGACACAGCTCCAGAGAAGCAGAATCTACTAGTGATGGGGCAAGAATTCCCAGGGGACAGGAAATACCTTTCTTAAACCGAAGTTGGGCGAGATCATAACGGCCGTAATCTCGTAACAAGATCATTCCCCCTGGTTTCAGAAGGCGACTCAGTCTGGTCACAACGCACTGCATCCTGAGAGAAGAACAAACCAGGAGCGCTCAACAAGCTGCAAAATCATGTTTGTTTCCTTTCAAAAAGATGGAATAAAGTTCTATACGTTTCAGCTTCATGTAAAGAGCTACCTAAAGCCAGCAGCATTCTGAGCTCTCCCAGAGTCAGGTAGGTTCATTTTATTTGGCCTCTATTTTTTGACATTCCCTGATTTTGCTTTATTTCCTACAAGGATAACATCCTGCCACGGCAGGGATTAACTGCTCTCTCTTACTGATTACAAAAGGATCTCCACTGGTTTCTGCAAAACAAGTAGTAAGCAAACTTTAAGAGAAGTGTTGTGAAGTAAAAACTAAAGGGAACAAGAAAAGAGACTAGTGTAGGTTGTAACAATTATCACACTAAAACTACAGCACTTTCCGTACCTTTTTTCTGAACCTGAACCCTTCCTTCTTGCCGCCTCCTACGTGAGAAATTAATCTACCCTCTGAACCTGAAAGAATACTTTCCAAAGTGAGTGCTCAGTGTGGCTGGGGGTCAGAACAGTGGCCTCAGCAATGATCACCTGTAGCCACTTAAAATCACCCTGTCCTCTGTCTGAATTGGTTACAAGAGAAACAGCAAACACCTGCAAATTTCGCTTTCTGAGGCTTCATGGAAAACTGGACCACAAACAGAACAAACTTTAATTTTCCTTGATAGGAGATTATTAAAGAACTCTGGTTGTAGAAAAATTATCTTTTGCAATCAGAAGGAATTATGAAAACTTACTTCTCTGGGAGAATTGCTGAGAGGACAAAGATAAGAATAACAATGTCAAGACTCTCCTCTGGCATTGGGAAAGCACTTTGGTCATTGCACAGGTCATGGACAAATGCAAAGCAGCGAGAAGAATCATATTCTGTATTGTTCTGTATTTGAGGGAGAGAAATTAAGAACATTAATAGCAGACCCTGATCTCACTATTAGCTGGACTATATGGATTATTAGTATTATATGGAACATTTTAACTTTCACATTATCAAGAGGTGTGTCCAGAGATCTGTTTCAGTCTCACTGGACTTCTGTGTCACGTTATGTTCCTTGGTCAGGCAAGAAATGTGAAAAAATATTTAAACACAGGACATTTGCAAAGAGCTTTGGTCTTGTTACAATCAATCAGCACTGAAAAAACCTGCAAAACTGGATCCAGGGTTTATCACAATTTTAAGGTCAGAATTTCCACTAACAGTGATAAGAAATGAGAGATTTATATTGATAAATTGGAAACCTTTACATAAGTGAGAGTGTCAGGGCACCTCTCTGCATCATTGAAATTAATATTCATTTCATCTACAAGCAGATAGTCCCTATACCCCAAAAATCAAACTAGGTTGCCTAAAGTTACAGTCTTAAAAATCAGATTTAGACATCTTTTAGAAGTTGCATATTTTTCTAAAGCTGCTGCTACAGATTGCAGAAGCCTCTATAAACAGTGCTTGCGTCTCATCTAGAGGACAAAATGGATGCTGACTGTGGTGCTATGCTCCCCTCTCATCTCAAGAAGTGACTGATTGCATTTGATACTTCATATATTCTCAGTTCTCCCTTGACCTGAAATTTATCAGTGGTATTTGTCCTTCGACTAAATCCCAACCTCTTGCACCACAAACATGATCCTTCCTCAGCTGCCTGTGCAGAAGCAATCAGACCATGTTCCCAGAACTGTGGTGACAGTAACACACACAAACCAAAACCAGCTCCAGTTCCTGTTAAAAAATAGCCTGAATGTTTTCAAGGTTTGAGCTTGTTTTCAAGTTACTCAGCTAAAAGAATATTGTATTGAGAAAAGTACTGCCAACCACAGGGGAAGAAAATCTGGCTGACTTGTTTGCTGCCAATGTGAGATTTTGAGAACTTTTACTTCCCTAATTTCTACAATCTTTGATGGCTCATTTTCCAGATTTCCCAGTGCAAGGGTCAGCACCAGGGCTGGCTAAAACCAGAAAGCTGCCAGCACAGCAAGAGAGTCACTGGCAGCTGTATAGATTTGTCTGGTACAGATTTTTGCCTTAATGGGTAATTGGCCCCAGATACTTCCCACATTTTTATAAGTCACCATTGAGATTACCTGGACAAGATCCACAGCTGTTGTAGAAAAATCACAGCAATAAACGAACAGGCCTGGGTCACTGCAATAAATCAAAGAAACTCGTAATTTGTATTGAGGAATTAAGGAGTGTTTCAAATGCACAAAGCCCAGAAATCCTGGGCTTTAGTTTTTTGCAAAATCTGGTGGATTCCATTGCTCCTTTGTGCCCATTATTCTCATATGGAACTGACTGCTTCCTTTTTCTTCTGGATCTAAAGGGATTCCAAGCTCAAAACACAATAGCCTGAAGCTGCAGATGGCAAAGATACCATTTGCATTTGGCTTTTCTCTGAGATTGTCATGGAACATTTTTCCAATTGTTTTTCAGAGGCTGGTATCTCATGCAGGTAAAAGCCTACTGAGAATTGCTTCACAGAATCCCAGAATGTTTTGGGTTGGGAGGAATGTTAAAGATCATCCAATTCCACCCCTGCCATGGGTAGGGACACCTTCCACTAGACCAAGGTGCTCCAAGCCCGGTCCAACCTGGCCTTGGACACTTCTAGGAATGTGGCAGCCACAGCTTTTCTGAGCAACCCATGCCAGGGCCTCTCACCCTCACAGGGAACAATTCCTTCCCAATATT
This sequence comes from Urocynchramus pylzowi, assembly GCA_013397555.1. Lineage (NCBI taxonomy): Eukaryota > Metazoa > Chordata > Aves > Passeriformes > Fringillidae > Urocynchramus > Urocynchramus pylzowi. The sequence goes on along the minus strand of VZRH01005589.1, from coordinate 80,713 downwards.
CCATTTATCCCTGCCCTCTGGCAGTGGGAAGCCATTTCCTCTTGTCTTGTCTCTACTTACTTGTTGGTTTGTAAAATTGGGAAGACTGTATTCCCAGCCCCACAGCCAACCTGCATAAACAGAGCAGATACATATAGTGAAAATAATTCCTTCAGCATGTACATGCAGATAATTTTCAATCATCTCTCTACAGCCATGGGATGAAGAGCTATGCATGAGTAAAGCAGAGAATGGTGGTGACCATTCTTAAGTGTCCATGCAAGATCTGAGCGTGTTAAGGTCTGAGGAACAGGATTACACGCATGGGAAACCACTAAGCAAGCTCTTGTCGAAATCTTAATAACAAGCTATACATTGTTACTCTTTTGAAAGCTGTTTTTGCTGGAATCCCAAGCATAACAACCAGTATGAGTCACTGGAGCACTGGCAAAGGCCATGGATGAGTTACATTCACTTTTGCAGAAAATCAGAGCAACAGAGAAGTTAAGTTTGCTATACTCTAATTACTCCTTCTGCTTGTTCCCATTTGAAGAGATGATGGCTCACACAACTGGGTTTAGGGAATTTGCCTCTGAATGCTTAAAGAATCAGTAAAATTGAAACAGACTGAGCAGAAAACACCGCAGAGGTTTTGCAGTGACAGATGTTAGTTAAAGTGCTCAGGTGAGATAGGAAACACAGATTGAGAACACCAAAGTCTGAGGAAATCTTAAAAGTGTCAAATTAAATTAAAAAATCAGGACAGTTCATGCCAACTCTCCCTGGAAGGGCAGGACTTTCATATAATACTAAGTATTAAACGAATCCAGTAATATCTACAGTGAACAACCAGAGGTGGCAGAGCAAAAGGTCACAACCAGCTGTCAGCAGTCCAATATTTGTAATTGCCACAAACTTCTCTGGGACAAAGCCTGTATCAGTCTGGGATTCCCTGTTATCACAAGGGCCCTAAGGAACAAACTGAAGAGCATCTTTACATTCTTGGCTTCACTGCTTTGTTTCACACCTCCCAAGGCAAAAAGGAGCCAGCACAAACATACAGAAAACAATGACAAGGTGTCCTAGAGGGACTACATGATGTTTGTATCCTCGATTGTCAGTTCTGTTTATGCTGGATATTAAGTTCTGCAACTTTAAGACTGGTTCCAAGAGCGAAGAGGGAGAGAAGGAGTGTGCAGTTTGTTTGCAGAAACTGTACTTGCTCCCCCCACCTCTGTATTCCTTCTCATGGATTGTGTTGTCTGCAAGACAAACAGTGGGAGAGAACTCTCCTTTACTTTTCGTTAGTTTTTTTTAGCTAGCTGAGGTAGCGAAGTTCCCCAGACTGTGGTTTTTCTTTTCCTTGGAACTGATCACCCTGCTCTGGACTAAAACTCCAGAAGAACACCAGGAGCTCACACCTATGGCTTGCCAGGGCCCAGGACACGGCATTCCAGTGCCAGATGGACTGATAACAGGCTGAGAGAGCCAAGCTACACCCCCCGACAGGGTCCTTCTGAAGTTGCCATCTCTTCAGAACAGCGAGAGGTTTTATGGTTTAACAGTATTCATTTTTTATGCCTGTGAGTACTTTGCAGGTCAAATAAACAGGTTTTTTCCACTCTTCTCCAAGGAAATATTTTCCTGAACCAGTTGGGATAGGGGCCACTTGAATCTGCTTTCTAGAAAGACCCCTTTGGAAGTTTCCTCCCAAATTCGCCGTAAACTAGGACACAAGGGAAAGCTTTACACAGAGTAGAAGAATCAGCTTCTTCAAAAGATGACTTTTAAATGCTCGTTTGAACATCTGATAGCAACAATTTGGCTTTTAAACTTGTAAACTTCTTATGGTTCTTGTGCTCTGCCAATTCAGAGTCTGAACCAAAAGAATCCCAACAGTTCAGTTCTAAACCGCCCTCTGATTTTTGCATTTTACTGACTGAAGGCAATCATCCACTCCCTTGCTGTTTGGCAGTGACACACATTTTTATGTTCCAGTCACACTGACACAAGGGAGGCTTTGATGTGTGACTTTGATTTACAGCTTACCTCTAATATACGGTAAGATGCAGCTGATCCTGGGTAATGTCCATCATTGTGACTCAGCTCACTGGCTCTCTGTGCAGCCAACTCCTCTGTGTGGCCTCCAGGTGGGCTTTTTATCAGGTTTAACTGACTCTCTGTCCTGGTTTCCAACAAGCAATGGCCATTTTCACAGCTTCCCAGCCCTTCATTTTTGGATTCTTCTGTGTCACTAAATCCAAGCACAGAATCTCCATTTTGGCTTGAGTTCCTGTTAGGTGCCAGCTCAGGAAATTCAGTGAACAGCCAGTGCCTGTCCTTGAAGAAGCCATTTTCGTGGATTTTATAGAAGTCATTCCAGTATTTCTTAGCATTCACTTCATATTCCTCTGTGAACACAAGCAAAAACATCACCAGGCATCAAACCAGAAGGTCTCAGGGTTTAATCAGTTCAGAGAGTGAGGGATCACTGCAGGTATCTATGCACCAACCTGCTGTACTAACTGACATTATTGACTGAAAATCACCTTTATTTAAATTTGCAATCACACACAAACACTCAGCCTATGTCCTCACAGTCACTTTGCTAGGACTTAAAAAGGGAAAAGAGAGAAGAGGAAACTCTGTCTCCTGGTAGGATTTAAAGGAAGCTGGCAACAGAAAAAGTCTCTTTGAAGGAGACTGGATTAAAGAAATCCAGGTTTTACTTTCGTCTCTAAGACTGACTTGTTCAGCTCACTGGAACAATTAATTTGGAGCCTGGTTAAGTGTTAAGCACAACTCCTAAGGAATTTTCTGAGAGCTGCCTGGAGCTGAAAGCTCCTGTCCAACACACTACTCTTATTTTCAGGTGGAGAAACCAAAAAATGAATCAACTCTCCAGGTCTGGCAGGAAGCTCAATTAGAATTTATGCAATCCTGCAGGTAACAGGACAGCATATTTTCCACGTTTTGCTGGAGTCCAGTCTAGATAACTTTGCTTGTCATAGTTCTGTGTGTGTCAGAGCATCCCACATTTATGAACTAAAACAAAATAGGGGAATCAGCAGTGACCACTACATTACAGTACCAGTGGAGAGCTAAGGTGGACAGGCTAAAGATGAACAGAATTAATTTGAGCAGCAGCACCTTGACATCAAATGGTTCATTACAGGGAACTGGAATAGCTCTTACAAAGCCATGATCAAATGAAATTTGAGTCACCTGCAAAGTTATTTCCACACACTTTCACAGATTTCAGATCAAGCAGTCTGGGGGAACTATTTCTTCCACAGGAAGCTACAAATCCAAGCGACTTTCTATGACTTCATCAATGTGATGAGTTCTCTGTCCTGGGAATTAACACCTAATTATAGCATCCTATGCCTGGAATCACCTACAGACATTAACATCCATGGCCAGAAATCCCAATTGCATGCCAATAGCAAGTAATTCCTCAACCTTCTTTGGACGGCAACAAGTGCATTACTGAATAAAAATGATTGAAGGGCATTGTTAGCTGAACTCCTGTTTATTTATTAGTCTTCCTGAAGAACATAAAACTGTTTCAAAGTGACACAGTAAAGTGAACCCAGAACACCTGGAAAAATATGTAGCCTCAGCCAAATATAGACAAAAATGGCTTTAACAAAGAAGCACTAATCAGTCATATGTCTATTTTTAGTAGGATCTATCCCTGCAGCACAAAGAGCTACATATAAAAATAATCTCCTTACCTCAACTACAAGGATTTTCTCCTTTTAAGAAGCCTGGTTCTTAAACCCCAAGGCAAAGGAAACTTTAATGTCTGCTATAAGACACAAGCAGTAGGTTTGTGCCATGATCTCACTGTAGGTCACAGTGAGCAGGGCCAGTCAGTTCACTATTTGCATGGAAGAAGTAAATGACTGCTGATGCTGGAAGAAGCCTATTGATCCAAACCCTTGCACACTTTATCCTGAACTGTCTTCCTCCCATGTATTAGCAGGAATATGCAAGGCTTCTGAGGCTGAAACGCTCTTTCACCTAACTAAAAAACAGATCCTGATTTCTGTTCATCTCCAACAATCCCATGACAGCCTGACTGCAGTGGAATGCTTACCTGAGATGCTGGGACAAAATTCCAGCCCAGCCATTTTGGATTGCCCATATTTTTGCCACATTACACTGGTAAAGAAGACATTGTACTGTTCTTTTGTTACATTAGTGTTGTAATGTTGAATCCAAATTCTGTTGGATGCTATTGAAGAGCTGTCATACTCCAAACCACATGTGGGGAAGCTTTATTTTAAAGCTTACCTCATCTACCTTGGAGCCTGCTGTTTTCAAAGCCCTGAAGAAAGGATCAATAACAATATAAATACAAAAAATCAAGGGCCAGCTGACAAAGATCATACAAGAAACAGATTTAAGTGAAAATATGACCATGTTAATCTTTCAGGAAGACTTCCTGCCAGAAAAGTTCACATCATACTTGTTTCAGCCCTTTTGGGGGTATTAGCTCACAGTGCCATCAGTGTGCAAGCCAGATTCCTCCAGAGACTTTCCTGATAAGGACTCCTGACTTCTTGCTCACCTTTGTAAGCACACCCCCAAAGCCAAGCCCATACTCACCCCTTCACTCTGCAAAAGAAGAGCAAGCAAAAGTAACTGTTCAAAAAGACCAGAAGAGAATCAGGGATCTCTTGAATTGCAAGGGGGCTAAGCCTCAAAAGGAAACCAAGAAATTTGGATTTCTTTCTCTTTCTTTTCCCAGCCAGGAGACACATCTTCCACATACCCACAGAGTTTCCCTCCTTCTTCAGAACAAATCCTGACATCCCCAAGTAGTCCACAGAATAATACAGCCATAATGACCAATATTCTGCCTTTGTTCTCCTCCTTGGACATCCTGATTCTCAAACTACCAGACCCTTCAGGCACATTTGCCTGGGCTGCTTTCCCTACTTTCCAGCCATCCCATTGTCTCCACATGCTTCCCAGTGAATAGCAACCATCAACATTTGACTGGCCTCCATTGTTCAGTCTGGGAAATACATCATGGAGCACTGACAAACGGTTCCAACAGCAAATTGCTCCACAATTTCTTAGTTGTATATAGGTTCTCAAAGCATGACAGACAGCACCCTTTAATGCTAACCAGATTTTAAAATGAGCTCAACACAATGGGCATCACAATGGAAAACTGCTGGATACCTCCAGGAATCCAAGAAATTAGGAGGGCTACTCTTTGGTGTAATTAAATTTGCTATTGTGAACACAACTGGAAGCTATATGGAAGTGTCTCAATAGTTCCAGCAGTGCTCAGCTCCATCTTACGGGTGACACACTCGATTTAATTTGAACAAAAGGAGCAGATACACCCTAGAGCTCAGCAGGGTATAACAAGATCATCATCAGACAAGTTTCTTATCACACCAAAGAACCATTTCACCAACATTTGAGGGATTGGATGATCTCTACCAGGCATGGAGAAAATGCATTATTAACCATCTCAGAATGGCTTCAACCGTGACTTAACCAAAGAGCTGAGCACCTTGAGCTTGATTCAGAGACAAGTAAGCTCTGCATTTTGGATTGATAAATATCCTTTAAATAATACAAATAAAAACTTTGGAATCCCTTTGTTGTCTATCTGAGGATAAACAATCAAGATTAAATAATTTTTCTTTCTGTGATGAAATTGCTGTCATGCAGTTTGTTTAGTCTGTAGAGACAGATATGGACACTACTTTATCAGACCCTTGAAAGAGAAAATCAGCTTGGATCAGGGCTCACCCCACAGCAAGCCAGCAAAAAGAGACTGACTACTAGCAGTTAAGCTTTAAAGAGCAAAAATAAGCAGTGGCAACAACTCTATACTCAAAGAGGTTTGTTGACAACAAACACTAACAAGTATTTAACATCCACAATGTGACAAAGAAGCTCAACCCAATCTGACTCCTCCCCACCAGGAGGGGTCTCTAGTGAAGGTGGAGGAGTCCCAGAGAGGTAAATTAAGAACAGAAACATTCCTCCTCCTCAATTTCCCATTATCACACATGTGTTAATGCCTTCTGAGTGACTGGGAGAGGGGGAAGGGAGGAACTGACGATGCTCAGATGTGGCTCTGGCCAGACTGTTCCACTCCTGGCACACAGCCAAGACTCGCATGAGGACACTCTCCAAAAGTACCTTGTTTATCTTGTGGCAATAGTTGTGAGCTGTTCTCTTGAACTTTACTCCTGGCACTGGCTTCCTGCTCTTCTGACCATTCCACATTATCCCTGTTGTGAAAAATAAGATGAACTAGAGCTAAGCATGGTAGGAAAGAGAAAGGTCTGCAAAGCCCTCCAAATGGACAGGGGTGCAAATGTGATCCCCAATTCCAGCCCAGCACCAGCACAACAGCCCAGTCAGCACATGCAGGTCCTAGTCCTGAAGGAACTCATAGAAATGCAAACAGAATGGATCCCAAATCTGTCCCATTTTGGATGCTCAGTCAAATTTAAAGGGAATAGATCCTTGCTAAAACCATGAGGGCACTCAGCACAAAACTACATCGTCTTTCTCAAGTTAAAACAAAAAAGGCAGTTGGGTTATTTGGAAGGTAACTGTTAAATTAAATAAAATTATGAGAACGTTACGGGAAGCTTTAAAGCATTAAGGATTATTAATAACTTCAATGCACATACACAGCTATGCAGTTATTAAAGTGATTCACTTGGCCTTTCTTCATTAAAACAAGTCAATGAAAAGCAGAATACAAGGCCCAAGAAGCAGTTCTTGTTTCAAAAGAAATCGGTCTTCTGATTTTAACTCAAAAAACAAAGGCTTAAATATTAAGTCTGTGAAGAAACAGATTACTAAGAATTTCCACAGGAAAACTAAGGATATGCTTTTCTAACATACCCTTTGTATAGAATAGTCTCAGAAGGAATGACAGGCTGACACATATAAATATGACTTAATTACAAATTAAACACACCCAATTCTTAACATGGTATAACAGCCAGAGACCAAAAGTGGATCTATTTACCCCAAAAATGCAAAACACCTTCAGTTCCCAGCAAATTAGAGAATTTGGATGTTTAACTGACTTAAACAAATTCTGTGTCCAAATAAAGAGCTCCTGTTCCAAGCACACTCTTGGCACAACCTTACTGAAGGAATGACAGGTTATGGATTTCTGACAACAGGTAATTTACTTTTATTAACCACAGCGATAAAACAATTGCTACAGCCACAGGAGCCAGAGGAATGCTACTGCTTCAGGACTGAGCAGGGCTCAGAATTCCCTGTCAATCAATCCTGAAGATTCAGGACACTCTGGGGATCAATCCCAAAGGTTCAGGAGCCCCCGGGTGATCAGGCCCCAAAGCTCAGAACCCCGCAGGGAGCGGTTCCAAGTGCTCAGGACCCCCCGGAGCAGCACTCCCGACCAGCACCGGCCACATGGGGCAGGGCCCTGCCCGGGGATGCCGCTCCCCCCCGGCCTGCAGTCGCTGTCCGGCCGCCAGCTCTACACCCAGCGCTCCCTCAGCCCGCTCCACGCCCTGAAGGTGTCTCTCGAGGCGCGTCCGGAGAAGAGGGCGGTCACCGCGGTCAGGGCCCCGCGAGGCGGAGCGGGCAGGATGGGGCTGGCCCATTACACGGTGCTTGGCCATAGACAGCGCCAACGGAGAGGCGACGGCAAGCCCACCCCGGCCACCCCCACCCCACAGGGCAGCAGAACCCACGGGGGTCTAGAGCGGGCAGCCCTCACGCACCAGGCGTTGTGCTGGAAAAGCCGGGCGGGGTCGGTGAGGAGACGCTTCCCGAAAGGCCGCCGCTCCCCCGCCTCGCTGGGCGCCGCCATGACGGGCGGGCCAGCGCCG
>VZRH01005589.1:43576-72376 GCA_013397555.1 Urocynchramus pylzowi | reverse complement strand
GGAGGTTAGCTCGCATTTCAGGGGGTGCCGGGACGGGCTGTGGGGAGGTTAGCTCGCATTTCAGGGGGTGCTGAAATGGGACAGGCTGGAAGGGACCACAGGGGCTCCTCTGGTCCAGCCTTCCTGCTCCAGTAGGGTCATTCCGGAGTACACGGCACACAATCCCAGAATGGTTTGGGTGGGAAGGGACCTTAGAGACCACCCGGTGCCACCCCTGCCATGGCAGAGACACCTTCCACTAGCCCAGGTTGCTCCAAGCCCTGGCCAGCCTGGCCTTGGACACTTTCAGGGATTCAGGGGCAGCCACAGCTGCTTTGGGCACCCTGTGCCAGGGACTCCCCACCCTCACAAGGAGGAATTTCTTCCCAATATCCCAGCTAACCCTACTCTTTCAAATTGAACCCATTCCCCCTTGTTCTCTTACAACGAGGCATAATGTGTTCAAATTCAAACATCAAAATCCTGGATGGATTGTCCAGGATTGCCTCCAGATAGTTCTGGAGTATCTCCAACAATGAAAGCTCGACACCTCTGGGCGATCTCTTCCAGTGCTTGGTCGCTGCACAATGATGAAGTTCTTTCTCATGGTCAGGTGGAACTTCCTGGGCATCAGTTTGTGACTGTTGCCTCTTGTACTATTGCTCAGCACCACTGAGCAGAGTCCAGCTCCATCTTCTTGGCACCCCTTTAGATATTTATTTATTTGGCCTTCTGGGAAGAGGGAGGGAAGATGAAGGAGGAAGGACAGAAGTTGAGGAGGCCGCCAGGATGATCAGAAGGACAGAACGCCTCTTGTACAAGGAAAGTCTAAGAGAGTTGGGATTGTTCAGCCTGGAGATGAGAAGCTCTGGGGTGACCTAACTGTGGCCCTTTCCAGTGCCTGAGGGAAGTCTCCAAAAAAGATGGAGAGAAACTATTTACAAGGGCCTGGAGTGACAGGACATGGGGGAATGGTTTCACACTTACAGGGGGCAAGGTTAGATGGGATATTGTAAGAAATTCTTCCCTGTGAGGGTGGGCAGGCCCTGGCACAGGGTGATCAGAGCAGCTGTGGCTGCCCCTGGATCCCTGGCAGTGCCCAAGGCCAGGCTGGACACTGGGGCTGGGAGCACCTGGGACAGTGGAAGGTGTCCCTGCCATGGCAGGGGTGGGGCTGGATGTGCTTTACAGTCCCCTACAAACCATTCTGGGATTCTGTAATTTTGTTCATAGCATGCAAAGGGAGGCACAGGGTGACTCACCTCTTTCCAAATTTTGTGAGACTTCTTTCTGCAACACTTGAGGGAGTCTCCATCTCTCCACACTGGCTGGTGGCATCCTTGAGCTCCTGCAGGTGGCAACCAGAAGACAAAAGTGAGAGACATTGGCTTGTGAAACAGCCCAGCCCCACTCAGCACCAGCTGCTGCACCCATGGCTTTGGAGAGACCTGGTACCTGGGGAGTTTAAACTGCACAGGGGTGTGACATGCCCGTGGTGGCACTTCCTTTGCAGAGCAGATGGCAGCCACACAGATGCTTCTGGATGTGCAACCAGATATAAAGCTTTTCTGGAAATCTCATCTTGGGGCCGCTGTGTTTTGTGTATGTTGTTATATAAGGCACAAATACCCCAGTAGAGAGGGGCACTTCCCTCTCTATCCCACAGAAGCAACTCACCTGATGATCTGAAACAATTCTTCTGGGGTGGAGTTGCCACCTCCACCCATTTCCCAAATATTTTGAGGTGGAGGATTCCTCTGGCAATCGAAGCTGCCCAGTAATTTTTCCTATGGGCTGAAGAGGAGGAGGGTGGTTAGAGCTGTGACTGAGCCTTGTCCTGCTTTCACAGAGCTCACAGGGCAGAGATCCCAGCAGCTTGAGAAGATCTGGACAAGTTATGCCATGGGGATCCATCCCTGTTTTTCACAGCACTGGTTAGGTATCTGGCACGGAGCACAATTCCCTGCAGTTTATCATTAGCCAGAAAAGGTAAGGTTGACTCTTTCTGTGCTCCATCTGGTAAGGGAAGAGCTTGGCCTCTGCTCTTGTAGCCAGGAACATCTGAAACAAACTGGAAAAAGGGAGAAAGTGAGCATCTGGACTAAATCCAGGGGCAGAAATCCCCATCATAGCATGATGCCTCTGTGGCACCTGGAGGTGCAAAAATAAGGTATTAGACCCTGCTGAGACAGGGGAGGATGATTTTACTGCTGGAGGAGCCATCAGTCCCTCACCACCAGAGACTTGCCTCCATGTTTATCCCATGTGGGTGGGAACCACTGCAATATTTTAAGGGAGTTGATTGCCTCATGTTCACATCCTTATCATCTGACAAGCACCAGTATAGGCATGCAGGAGGCTTTTACCTAATCTGTTGATTTCCAAAGATTTCTAGGTTTCCTCCAAGGAAGAAGACCTTAGATACCTAGCCTTACCTTCCTCTGTCCTAAGGCTTCCAGCTTCCCTTGCTGGTCAGGTGAACCCTGCTGGCCATGGAGCCCAGGATGGAGTTGGGGTCCTGAGTGTCACCCTTGGGCTCTAGGGAAGTGCCCATGCACTGTTTGAGTGGAGCAGGGAGTGTTGCCAGCACTTCAGGGAGATTTCAGGCTTTGGGAGTGACAGCAAAAGGGCAGCTAGAGAGACTCCATCCACAGAATCCAGACTTGTCACCTCCCATGGCTCTGGGGTCAACTGAGTCTCCTCTGTGACCAGGTCAAAGCCCAGATTATCCACAATGGTTGTGCTCTTTGTTACAAGAAAGTGTTGGAAAATTGCCCTGCCTGCTGGCAGTCAGCACAGAGAGACTTGCCAAAAAGAAATTGTTGTTGTTGTTGTTATTGTTATTATTATATTTATAGTTTAAAAATATATTTTTAATTATATTTGTTATTTATTTATAATAAATATTCATCATAATATTATTTATATATTGTATGATAATAATAATAAATAATAGTATGTAATAAATAATATATTTATATTATTATTATTAATGGTAATGATTGTGATGATGATGATAATAATAATAATAATAATAATAATAATAATAATAATAATAATAATAATAATAATAATAATAATAATAATAATAATAATAATGACTCCTTTGCCTTTCACCCACTCCTTCCATCTCAGGATCTGAAGAAATGTAGCCACAATAATGCAATGAAACTCCCTCCCAACAGGGCTGGATGCTGAGGCCAAGGAAGATTGAATTACCTTTCCATGGTCACTTCCTCCAATGCTCCACCAAGCCCACAGCCACAGCCCTTTCTGCTATGCCCTGCTGAGGGGGGCACTGCTGAGACACAGAGAGTTCACTCTGTGCCTCTCTGCCATATAATGCAAAGCAAACATTCAACCCAAGATGAAAGGGAGTGCAGGAATAGAGAGAATTTAAGCTGTGCCGAGTGCACGGTGTGTCCCACGCCAGAGTGAGCCAAAGAGAGTTGCAGAGACCCAGCAGCCTCCCTGTGTTTCTGTTGCTGGGTTGCTGAAGGAGAGGCCAGGAAGGAGCAGAGAGCAAGAAGGGGAATGCCAGTCCCCTCCTGTGGTGTGTCCTGGGCTTCCTGCAGCTCCTCGCTGGCTAAGGGGATAGCTGGAATCTACATTGTGGATGTCAACCATGTCCCCAGGACTGTGGGGGAAGGTGGAATTAGTCAGTGGGGACATATCACAGAGTCATGGAATGGTTGGGGTTGGAAGGGATCTTAGAGAACATCTCATTCCACCCACTGCCATGGGCAGGGACATCTTCCACTCAACCAGGTTGCTCCAAGCCCTGCCCAACCTGGCCTTGAACCCTTCCAGGGATGAGGCATCCGCAGCTGCTCTGGGCACCCTGTGCCAGGGCCTCCCCACCCTGACAAGGAGGAATTTCTTCCCAATATCCCATCTAACCCTGCCCTCTGACAGTGGGAAGCCATTCTCCCTTGTCCTGTGACTCTTGGCCCTTGTAACAGATTCTCTCTCCATCTTTCCTGTCAGCTTCTTCAGGTACTGCAAGGCCACAATTAGGTCACTCTGAAGCTTTGTTTCTCCAGGCTGAACAGTCCCAATTCTCTCAGCAAATATGTTTGAGGAAGGGGAGCCCAAAATACAACAACCTAAATTATTCTATGATTTTGTGCCAAGGAAAATGCAGCATTTTGGCTTTTTGTTTTTAATTCCATCTCTTTCTTCTCTTCTCCAAATGTTAAGTTTTCTGCCCAGCAGATGCTCCAGATCCTGAACTATCCTGAAGTGCTGAAGTACTCACCATCTACAGTCAAGTCCTTCAGTACCTTCTGGAGACTCTGTTTTGGAAAATGGATTTCCACTGAGAGTGTTGAGGCTTCAGCACTCCAACACTGACCTGCTTCCCCAGAATGAATGGGGAGGTGTGTTTCATTTCAGAAAATTCCCTAGACATGTAGAAAACCCCATTCTGAGTTGTGAATCAGACAAAACACACCTTTTGTCATCTTCTGTCTGTATTGGAAGTGCTTTGCTTATTTTTGGGGTTTATTAACAGAAAACAGTTTACAAAAGGAGTTGATGGGGTCCAAGGAAAGAGCACTTCAGCCCTTCAAGGAATTAAAGTAGCAGTAAAATGAATTCTGGCCTTAAGTGTTGCTGTAGGAGCTGTGTCAGTGGGATGGGTTTTAGGGTGTCCCCACTCCCTAGAAACCTCCGTGGGGCAAATGTCCCTGTCCAGTGTGGGAGATGATCACTCAGCAGCCCAGAAGGTGGAAGGCTTGGGCCGAACACGTATAGACACCACCATCTAGTGGTGCCGGGCTCCAACAGCCTCCATGCAGCCCGCAATCGGCACGTTCCGCAGAGTTGGACCTACTACCGCTTCCAAATGGCTTCTTCCAGGGAGCTGAGAGCACCCACTAAGTCCACACCCTGCCCCAGAAGGGACCTCCGCCTGCTCCCTCTCCTCTACTCCGGCCGGCACAGCGACTCTGCCTTGATTTTGGGGGAAAAAAGTCACTCCAGACTCCCAACAGCTGCTCCTTGTGGTCATGGGCTTGATCCTGCAAATAGCCATTCCCCCTGGCATCAAAGGCAGTGAACCGGGATAAACGGAGGTCTTGCCTCATCCCAGAGCTCCATGGGAAATGGAGGTCTCCTGCCTGAGTAGCATATGTAGGATCGTTGGGGTTTCTCTAGTGGAAGCAGCCTCAGGCAGCCTGGGGGGAGCTCATCCTGCTTCTTCATGTTGCAGCCAGGCTCTGCCTTTGCCTTTCCCTGAGCCCACCGGCAGACACAGTGCTCAGCCTGGGGCCAAACCAAGCTGGGCCCACCTCCACTCAAGCCCAGATTCCACTTGGGTGCTGGAATCACCCACTGAGCCCCTGCCCAGCACAGCTGGGGACACTGAACACTGCCCAAGGTGCCTGAATACAGTGTGGGCTGGAAGCACCTGGTAGCACGGGGAGTGTGTGGGGTGGCAGAGATCCAAGCAAACAGGATGTGGCAAGCTGGGGTTCACTCCACTTGCAAGGGAGTGAGGTGCTGCCAGGACCATAGTCTGCAGTGGGCACACCTTGTGCCCCCCAACTTGTTATTGACCCTGAGGAGGGAACCAGTAACAGAGCAGAGCCCCCCATGGGGGCCCCACAGCCCTGTTTGCCCTGGTTCTGCCATCTGCCAACCCATCTCATCTCAAACCAGCTCCCCTAGTTGTGCTGGGGTGTCAGGGGCTGCTCTCAGGGCAGAAGCCTGGCACAGGCTGGGGATCACAATGATAGTAGTCTGAGTGGTGGGTTGGTTTTTTTTGGTTGTTTTTTTGTTTTGTTTGTTTGGTTTTTTGTTTTGTTTGTTTGTTTTTTGTTTGTTTCCCTGGTCTTTGCTTGTTTGTTTATTATTATTTTTATTTTTGTGATGTGAATCAGTGGCACTCTGGTGCTGCCCATCCATCCCTGGCCTCCCTCCAGGGCTCAGCCCCAGATCCCACCCAGCACCAACCACTGCCCCTGCTCCCACACTGCTGGGACAGGCCAGCTAGGGAACAGGGACACAGGGCCACCACCAGCTCAGCCAACACGCTGCTGGGGCCGTTGGGGTCAGCCCCATGATGGGAGCAAGATCACTGTTGCTTTTTGGGGTGATTGAGGGGAATTGAGCCATTTTCTCTGGCAGGACAGGGACCAGGCGGCAGCACTGTTACTGTCCCAGCACTGCCCCTGGGACAGCTCTTTGTTTTCCTGCACGGGTGACACACAGCCCCAGGCAGCAGGACATAGCCAGACCCCGGCCTGCTCCTCTGGAACCCTGAGCCACACAGAAGTCCAGGGGTGGTGCAGTTACACAGTCCAAAAAACACAGTAAGGGGAGAGAGGTGGCCAGGCTCAAGAGATATCAGGTGTCATGACGCTCCTGAAGCAGCTGCTTGCACATCCATGTGCGCTGTGGCATGGGGACAGCGGAGGCAGACAGGAGGAGCTCAGCACCATCCCAGGGGCTGAGCCAGGCTGCAGCTGGTACCAGCACAGCTGATGCTACACAGAACTGGCAGGTGGTATAGACTGAATGTGTTGAATGCATTGGAGGGAGCGAGGGAGGGCACTGTTATGCGGGGCACAGCTTTTTACCACCCTGGGTCACAGCAGCACCAGTTGGTTGCAAGAAGAAAGGAGTGTCCTGAACCCCCAAAGCCAGTGATGGCTCCTGCCTGCTGGCAGCTGCCCTGTCCTGAAGGAGAAGGTCCCTGTGCCCAGAGGATCCGAGGCCACTGCAGAAGGGGACTCCAAGTGGGCAGAGCTTCACCAGCACAGGCTGTAGAGGAGAGCACAGCTCAGCATGTGTTCAAGCAGCTGCTCCTGAAATGCCCGTGGCTCAATGAGCACCAGAGTTCACAGACTGACAGAGATCATCCCATTTCTCTGTGTTCAGTGTATGGGGGGCCGGTGGCTTTGCGAGCGACCCGCTGAGGTAAGGACCGAGGTTTGCCATGGAAAGCACGTCCCTGCAGTTACAGTGGGGTGACAGACAACAGGGGCTGGAGGCAGTCAGGGACTTGTTAAATCACATGCAGTCATTCACACAGGCAGACACAAACAAGCTCTTCTGTAAACTAGGTTCCAGGAGATCCCATGGATCATCAGCTGATCCCATGCCCAGTGCTGGATGTGGCATCCTTACATGTTCCCACGGTATGTGATGTTGGTGAAGGTAGATGTGGCCTCTTTATATAAAGGGTTATGGGTCTGGAGGAAAAAGGAAGATGAAGAAGAGTATCATCACTTAGTGCTTGGCATCAGCATTTGTTCTACTTAACATCTGGGGTAACTAAAGCACCGTCTCAGCATGGAGTGGTGGATCCCTGTCTCCACCCAAGGCTTTGGATGAGCAGTTTAATGGCTCCCCATAAGGTTTCATGGGGCAGAATAGGGAAAAGCTGCTGTGGAAGAAACGAAAAGCAGCAGGAGCTCAGGAAGAGAGAGACCTCTTGAAAGAGCCTCCCATCCCATCCCATCCCATCCCATCCCATCCCATCCCATCCCATCCCATCCCACACCATCCCACACCATCCCTTCACTTTGTGGGGGGTTAGGAGGTGGAAGAGAGGTGGGGGACAGGTACCAGTGCTGTCCCAGGCCCCTCCCTTGTGCTCAGGGTTCCTCAGTGCTTTCCAGCATCCTGTGGCAGGAGGGACCTTCTGCCTCACTCATGGGATGGAAACACTGCTGTGAGCAGTGAGTTAGGGGGTCATGCTGCTCACAAGTGCTTTGGATATGCTGGAGGGGGGAAAATAATCTAGGACATCTCCTATCACCTGTGCACAGCTCCTGGGACCACAGCAGGCTCAGGGAAGGGGTGTCCTGGCCAGCAGTGTCACCTTGAGTCCTGCCTGGGACACTATCCCAGGCTTTAGAGAGGAATGGGACAAAGTGACCCTTAAGGACCATGTCATGGGACAACAGACAGCAGCTGGGCTCTCATGCCAGGAGCACTGGGATCTGGATCTCTCAAGGCAGAGGCTGTGGGGTTTTGGGGCTCCTGCCCAGCACACCCAATCCACTGCTCCTCACCGTGTCCCACTTGGCCCTGGCCTTCTCCTCCTCGAAATGGGCGAACTCACGGCGGTCGTGGATGGTGATGAGGAGCTTCCATATGAGCAGGGCAGCGAGGCCGATAAGCAGGATGGCACCTGTCACCGAGAGCAGGACCACCAGGACGTCTGGCCCCTTTGGACAGTCTGGAGCAGAGAGGAGGGCAGGGTTACAGGGAGCTCAGCACCCCCAGGGCAACTTAAAGCAGCTCTGGGGCTACCTGGCCATGGGTACATGGAGCTCCTTTGGTCTCAGGAGGGCATCATCCTCCTCTGCCAGCAAGCAGGAGCCTCTACTCTGAGCACAGCAGGCTCTGTGAAGGAGTATCCCGTCCATGGGGCACCTGTGCCAAAATACTTGAGCACCTGTCTGTAGGGTGGGGGTCTGCATCCAAACCTGGGGCTAGATCAGGGGCATCATAGGTCCGACCCACAGCGGGGGATGACACTGGAGACCAAGTCCTTGTGCTTGTGAAGTTTGCCCCAGATCACCCACTGACACCCCGCCCCAGCCTTTGGCCATGTGTCAACACTGAATTGGAAATGGGGGCACGGACATCAGTGTGAGCCTGTGCAGCTCCTACTCCCACTGCACACTGCCCCATGTGGGCCATGTGGCCACCCCAGCCTTCACCCTGCCTCTCCTCTCCCATCTGGCTGTGGGGCTGGGAAGCGTGGGCTGTACCCTGCCCATGGCAGACAGCTGCAGTGAGTGGTGGCTGCCTTCGTGGCCCTGCTTCTGAAGGATCTGCAGCCACACAGCCCCAGGCTCAGCTGAGGTCAGTGCAGACACCGGGGCTGCTGATGAGAGCCTCCTCTTATCTGCTTCCCAAGAAAAATCACCCCCACAAAGTCAAACACAGGATCAGGGTGGTGGGAAGATTGAACCCCCATCCTTGGCCTCAGTGAGGGGATGAAATAACTTAGGAAACGTGATACCTGAGAGGCAGGAAATCATGGCCCGCTGGCACTGAGCAGGGGACAAAGAAGTTCTTTAATCCCTCTCAGCCCCCAGCCCTGGTGCCCCACGAGCCTGGCTGGAGTGGGAGGTACAAAGGGAACTCAACATCCCCCCATTCTGCAGAGAAACCCAGCACAGAACATTCTGCAGCCCCCAGCCTAAGCACGGCAGCTGGGTCTTACCAGGCTCCTCGATGACATAGAGGATGGACTTGCCACTGGAGTCCTCGTAGTACTGGAACCTCATCACACAGTCATTCTCATCCTTATAGGTGCAGTTTACGGCATCCTTGCCCCTGTCACCTGCCAGAGGGAGAGGCTCAGAGTCCCAGTGCTGAGGGGTGCACACACAGAGGGAAGGCATGTGGCATACGCAGCCCCCTGGATTTCCACGCGTTAGGACAGGGGTTGGGTCTCCTCTTACTCAGTTCCTGCACCGTCTCAATCTCGTCACGGCACATGCGGCTGCAGGACTGCTGCTCCACTAGCTTTCCCCGCTCAAACTTCTTGCACTCCACGCAATCCCTGTGGAAGAGGAGGGAGGTACCATGAGCTTTTCCATGCTCTCCTCAGGGAACTGTCACATCTTTCAGTTTCAGGTTGTGGAAATCACAGCAGTCCCAACCCTACCAGGCTGCAGATAGTGAGAGCTCTTGCTGGGATATGACCCTTCTCAGCTCTCTGCCAGCTCCCCAGTGGAATATGACCTATCCCAGCTCTCTGCCAGCCCACGATGTGGTATGACCTGTCCTAGCCCTCTGCTCTTTCTCACTTTTTGATGGTGCAGGCATCCGGGCAGGTGGGGCACTTCTCACAGGTGTCTCCGTAGGAGCCGGGCTGGGTGCACTCGCAGCGGCCGCACACACAGGAGCCGTGGCCACTGCACACCAGCCCATTGCTGGACATGCAGGTGTCCGTGCGCGTGGTGCAGTTGCAGTAGTCTCCTGTCCAGTCCGAGTTGCACAGACAGTCCCCACAGCTGCACTGCCCGTGGCCTGGGGACAACCAAAAGGCATCAGAACTCTAAGTGTCTCCACAGGGCCTGTTAGCAATTCCCCATATGGATGCCTATGACCCACAGTGGCAACTCACCCTCTGTGGGCACTGCAAGGCAGTCCAGCCACCTAGAACAACTCCTTTGCACTGTCCTTGGGTGGGACACAGAGAAGCTCACACCAAACCCAGACCTTCACCATGTCCCCAACACTCCTCTTATCCCACCCAAGCAAGAACAAACTCCCACATTTCAGGCTGAGCTGCCCCAGCTCCAGCAGCAGCAGCAACTGGAGATGCTCCATCAGATCTTCTCTGAGCAAGTCAAGCTCTTTCTGTGGCTTTGAATTTCAGATTGAGTCAGGACATCTGGTCAAAGCCCCCAAGTCTGACTCCCTTCTCAGGCCTGGACCAGACAGGGAAAGCTGACTGCTGGGAAAAGCCCAACACATGCTCACTGAGACTGGTTTAGTCAGACAGACAGACAGGCATGCTCAAATCCTGCCAAACCCTGGAGCTATTTGGATTGTGGTTGATTTCAGCTCAAAGACGAGACACAGCAAGTGGTGGAAACACTGTGGAGCTGCGGGCACTGACCTGTCCTAAGCCCTAAGCACAGCAGGACACGTTGGGAATGCTGCTCCTGGTGGGGGATGAGCTGGGCACCGTTCTGGCCATGCCTTTGGAGGCACTGGCATGTGAAATAAATGTATAACCCCATTAATGAGGAACTAGGGCTGAGTCACAGGAAAATAGTGCCAAGCTGGGTGACAAGGCATGGAAACAGACGGATAGGCTGGGGAGAAGTGGCTCAAGGGGGTCAGAGAGTTCAGGTTAATTAACAGCCCACCCTGGCCAGGGGCAGCTCTTCATCATTGCCCTTCACCCATCCTGGGGACCTGCAGCCCTTGTTCAAATAGGAACAGGCTCCTTGAGGACTCTGACTACTCAGGGTGGGGGAAACGCAGAGTTTCCACCTCCATTATCAGCAGGCTGTCGAGATAAAGGATCAATCTGAGCAGCACAGAGGCAGTGTGATCCATGAAGTTGACCTGAGGGGCAGGTGGGGTTTCAAAAACTCAATTTGGGGACATCAGGGAGCAAGAATCGAGTGTCATCTGGCCCCAGGTTTCACCTCATCCAGGCTGGGCTCCACCGGAGTGGAATCAGCTTTGGCCACTGATGTTTTCCTGGGGATTTTTGGGATTTCAGGAGGGAAGTGGCATCTTTTTTTGGCACTCTGTTAGCAGCCACCTATCCTGGGCTTACAGAGGGAGGCTGGGGTTAGGAATGGGAGTGGCTACCCCTCTCCCATTCCCCCCTTAAATCAGTTTTGGGGTGCTCTGCTCCTGGAGAGGATGTGCCACAGTTTCATGCCTCATTCCTACGCACTGTCACCTCTCTCACATCCCTTAAATACATGAGATGGGCAGAGCACTGCAATTCACTCAGACTTTCAGTGTTTACTGGAGATGTGGGTGGAAGGAACCTTAAATGAAGGTTCCTGGTGGGTAAGAGGCCCTGGCATATCAGGACATTTGGAACTGCTGTTGGGATGGGGTTTCTGCAGGAGGGCTTCTTCCCTGGGAGGAGCACCAAAGAACCCAAGGACTTGGTCCTCTCTTTCCAGTATTGAGAGCAGCTGGACTGGAGAGGGGGAGTCTGGGAGCATGTGGCAGAGTTGAATATTCAGGAGGGGAGATGCTGTAAGGCCAGCAAGGAGGGAGGATTTACTTCCCCAACACTTTTGCCAATAGGAAGTCTTCCAGAACTGGGTGGAGGGTAAAACCCACCTCTCCCCATCCCTGCCCCTCCACCTTGGGGTTTCCTCCTGCAGAGCAGTACTTCTGATGTGTTTGACCTGTATGGTTCGAGCAAGGTCCCTGCCCTGTGCACCCCGGAGCTGCTTCGCTTGGTCCCCACCAGCCCCACCAGGCCTCCTATTCAACCTTCTAGCCCATCCCTGCTCCCAGCTCTCAGGCACAGGAGGTGATATCAGTGGCCAGAAAGGTAGTAATTCCCCTTGCATCACTTCAGACCAGGGCTGGTGCAGGGAGATTCACGACTGAACAAGTCAGAGGTGGGACAACTCACAGAACAAGCCCCAAAATGACTGGTGTCTCCCTTGCCCGTGATCTCAGGCAGCCTAGAGAGCCCCAAGCTGCTTCCCTGCCAAGCCCAGCACTCACCCGAGCACATCTGGCCCTTGAAGCGAACGCAGGAAAAGTCGTCGCACTCGCAGTATTTGCCCGTCACCTTCCCGAAGTCGCTGCTGTGGCACACGCACTGCCCGCAGATGCACTCGCCCCGCTGGCTGCACTGGGGCTGGCCGGGCCGGGGGCTGCAGTTGTCCTGCTGAGAGGGGCTGTACTCCTCCTCGGAGCACTCGCAGTGCGAGCCCAGGCGCCCCGGGTTGCAGCGGCACACGCCGCACTCCAGCGTGCCGTTGCCATGGCTGCAGGATGGGCTGCCGGGCTCGGCCTGGCTCTCGCAGGAGCACTCGCAGTCGAAGTTCACCACCACCGTCAGGCTGTCCTTGAAGCCCACAGGTTTGATGGTGAAGGATTTCTGCTGCTCCTGGGGGCAGCCCCGCACTTTGGCCTCAATGCTGAAGCTCACCTGGAGGGGAAAGGTGTGTGTTTGGATGTCAGTACCTGCTCCAGTCCATGCCCCAGCTTAAGGAGCTCAGAAATGGGAGCCACCAGGTCTCTTTGGGCTCATCAAAGTTGTCCCAGCACAATGTGGGCTAGATAATGTGCTTGCCACAGTAACCAGGAAAATTTTAGGTTCGGTATTAGGAAAAATTTCTTCACTGAGAGGTTTGTCAGGCTCTGGCACCACCTGCCCAGGGAAGAATTAGAATCACTGTCCCTGGAAGTGTTCAAAAATCCTATAGATATGGTGCTTAGGGACATGGTTCAGTGGTGGACCTGTCAGAGATCAGTTAGTGGTTGGACTTGATGGTCTTTAGAGGGCTTTTCCAACCCAAATGATTCCAGGTTCCCATGCCCTGTGAGCAGCAGCCCACGCTGAGCTAGAGAGATCACAGAGTTTGCATCCAGCAGATTCAAAAAAAATCCTCCTTGCACCCACCCTGCTGGACCTTTCTCTCTAGTGCTGAGATTCCAGGGTCCATGTCACCTGGAAGGTCACAGAACAAGCAGATGGTGCTGGTGCAGAGCAACAGATGACCTGGCAGTGCTGCTACGCAGAGGGGAGAAAAGCCAAGCCCATGAGTGGGATCCTCACCGTGTCCCCGATCTTGAGCCCCATGCAAGACTTGAGCCCAGGGATGACCTCGTTGTTGAGGCAGGTGGCATTGAAGGTCAGGGACAGCTCTTCAGGGAGGTCACGCACTTCCAGCTCCACTTTGGAGCGGATTTTCTAGGGAAGGAGAGAGGACTGATGAAGACACAGCACAGGCTGGGCAGGGTTTAGCCCTGGTGGGGTCCTCCCCTGCCCCCAGCACCACAGTGATTCTCCCATGCACATGGGAAAGGAGCCAAGTGACACAAGTCTTTCTCAAGCCTCAACTGTGTCATTCTCTACAGGGAAAAGTTTTCAAGACAGGAAAGGACAGGCAGTGAACACAGTGATCTCCCACCCTCGGGGTGCCTGCACACATGGGTGGAGGCAGATGCACACAGCTGTTCCAAGAAGGATACGTGGGACTGGAGGAGCTGACAAATCTATGGGTTGTTGGCAGTGGGAAGCAGAGGCTATTTTGTTACGGAGAGTGCTGTTGTGGGGCCATCACACTGCACACTCACCCCATAGGAGTCCACTATGAGCTGCAGGACGTTGCTGGAGTCTCTGGACAAGATGCCCACAGTTGTGCCTGGGATCAGCTCACTGTAGTTCTGTAGGAGTATCATAAACAGGGTCTGTTTGTGATGGTAAATGTGCCATGGCTGGGCAAAACCCTGTCCAGGAACATGGGAGCTTTGATAGGACAGACCACCAAGCCATGTCCAGCCACCCATGGCCTGCCAGCCCCCCAGGAGGGTGGCTTTGCAGCTGGTACCTGGTAGAGGCCAACAACTGTATCTGTCACAGCAAAGATCAAGTTGATGTTCTTCTGTGAGAGTTTCTCAGTCATCAGGCCCAGAGAGGGATAGTCCTGGGGAAGAGGAGAGCTATAGCCTAGGAACATGAACACCCCCCTGACCTTGGTCCCCGTCATGCTCTCCAACCATGGCTGAAACACCTTTCTCATCCCATGGGGACCCAACAGGTGCTCTGGGCTTCACAACCCCATGTCTGGGTCAGGCTTTACCAGTGTGGTGGTGGCAGAGTAGAAATTATCCTTATCGATGTGGCACTGGGCATCATTGGGCTGCACGATGCCAGCCAGCCGCCCGTCCAGGGCAATGTGGGTCTTCGCATCCGTGGTGAAGACGAGCAGATGGGAAGCATCATTCCTCCAGCCAATTTTTTCCTGCAGTGAAAGGCAGCTCCCAGTCATGTGTCAGCACATGCTGAGGGCAGTTTCCACGTGGAAATGTCTCACTTGAATGTTCACCCTCTCCAGAAATCAGTCACACAACAACTCAACAAAGGTTATGATCATGTCCTGGAGGGATTGATTGGTCCCTGCCAACCCACCTGGCCCAGCCTGGTGACCCTGTCCTGACCCCAGCCAGGCCTTCCTGCCCCTTACATCACACACGGTGGCCTGGATGATGGCATCGAAGCCGCCCTCGGGTGCATCGCGGTTCCGGGAGACGCTCTGCTTCCGCACCTCCTCGTTGAAGCGCGTCACCTCATCCGTGAGCGACAGGACGTGTTTGTACCCAAACATGGGCAGGCAGGTTTCCCCGATCCTGCGGGAGGAGAGCATTCAGGCTCAGGGCTCATCAGGCTCTTCCAGCTCCCATCCCTGACCTGCAGCCATCCTACATCCCATGGTCCTGCCCAGGATGTGCTGGAGGGACCCAACGCCCCCTCAAGAGCCTGAGGCTGGTGAAGGACTTTTTAACTAAAATTAATGTAGTAGGGATGCTGGGCTCAGGTCAGCTCCCAGCCTCAGTCCTGCTGGGATTTTTAGGAGTCATTTTCTTCTAGCCTCAACATTTCTTTTGAAAACATGATGCAAATTTTTTCCCTCAAGAGCTTTCCTGTGATAATGATATTTCTAATTTAGACCTGCTCCTCCTCCCTGTGCCAGCAGAACACAGATTGCACCAAGGTTTAAACCCTGTCCAGAATCAGGCACCCACTTTCTCCACTCCCCTCTTTTCCTCCCAGGCTCAACTTCACTCCTCTGCCTACCCTCCTTCTAGTAGCACAGGGGAACAGGGAATGGGGGATGAATTCAGTTCCTAACACATCCGCCATTCCTTCCTCCTCCCACTCTTTCTGTGTTCCAGCCTGTTGTCCTTCCCATGGGAGACAACCTTTCAAGAACCTCTCAAACCCAGATCCTTTCCATGGGCTGCAGTTCTTCACCAACTGATGTGGATTTCCAGCCACATTGCAGTGGTGTCCCATCAACTTCTGGCCCTTACAGGACTCCCTTAACCTGGACTTACTCATAGCAAGGGTTCTTGATGGCTTCTGGAGGAGATATGTACATGTAGGGGGAAATGGGTTTGTCCACAAAGGCCCCGAAGCCGATGCGCAGGTTGCTGGTGAGCTTACGCATCTCACTGGCCAGTTTTGTGCCCAGGTTCTGGATGTTCCTCAGATCATCCTTCATTGAATTAGACAGGTCCATGAGATAGTAGATGTCCACAGGGTAATCTTCCACTTGACGCACTTGGACATGAAAGACCTGGGAGTCATCTGCAAAGTGACAGGGCAGTAGAGTGAGATCTTGTCTCCTGGAAGGGGGAGGGGGGCTCACCACAGGATTAGGGGGGAGGGGTCAGCAGGAACCCAAGGGGATGGTTAAAGCTTCTAGGAGGAAAACATTACCCTTAGACAGAGGGGCAAAGCCCTTAGTCAGGTGCTCGCACAGGCCATGTGCTGTGTACCCCTTGGAAGTGTCCAAGGCCAGGTTGGATTGAACTTGGAGCAACCTGGGATAATAGAAAGTGTCCCTGCCCATGGCAGGGAGTGGAACAGCATTCTCTTCAAGGTCCCTTCCAACCCCAAAACTATTCTGGAATTCTATGGCAGATGGGGATTATGTCTCCTGTTCTCCTAAACTCTCAGTGCTGGGACATGAGCAGATCTTCTTGTCCAGGGTTGACCTCTCAAGATATCCTACAGAAATAGCTGGATGGAGTGAGGGAAACCCCCAGTGTGTGGGCAGCAGGTCTTAAAGGGATCACAAGGCAGGCTGCAAGGCTTCTTCAGACTTCTCTGAGCTTCCAAGGACTCTGACCATTTTCTGCACCCTCCCCCAACCCCATTCCTTTCCTCTCCTCTTGGCTCTCCCAGGTGAAACATTTTCCATTGAAACAAGAATCTCCTTAGAAAGAACCTTCCGGGAAACATCCCAGTTTTGATGACTTTTGCACATTAAAAAAAAAAAAAAGCTGAAAGCACTTAGGTTTGACCTTTTCTTTATGCCTTTTTAAGAGACACAGGTCCTTTATTCTGATCTTTGAAATGGTTTCTTTGAAACATAACCCAGGGCACAGCTGCAGCCTTGTCGGGACACCTCACATGTTGGGAAAAAAAGGCTTTAAATTAGCTTAAATTATTATTGTTTTCACATTTCTGTCTAAATCTGCATGCCACGTTCTTTCAGGATGAAGAAAGTTTCAAAATTTATGACAGCCCAAAAAGCTCCATCCCCTCTCCAGCTGTGCTGGGAACCCACCATGGAGGCAGGGGTCCCACTTTTGTGCTTAGAGAACAGCTGTTTGTCCTCATTGAGCTGAAACCATGCGGATTCTGAGCTTGTGGAACATGAGCTGTGACCTGTCCTGCTTGTATCCTTTGTGATTTGATCTTGGTTCGTGAGTCAAGGCAGATGACATGCCAAACCTTCTTGGTTCAGCAGAGGTGATATCAAGCTGGGGGTCTCTCCTCTTTATCCCAAGGAATGGGGATTTACAGTATTCAGAGCAGCATAGTCACATGCCTCCTGACAACAACCTTTAGAGCTAAAGAGAACAAGGGCCCCTTAGCAGCTCCACGTCCTGATTGTGTGGGAATTCCTCTGCCTGCTGTCCTTCCAATGGGCAGGACTCCTGCTGCCCATGCCCAGGGATGTGCACAGAGGCCATGTGCCCTACAGTTTTGCCTCCTGCCTTGCATCCTTGAAACTCCTGGGTGCTGGCAAAGGACCAGAGCAGTTAATTGGCTCCATCCTGCCTGGCTGAGCAGAGCCTGGGATATTACAGGGATCTGGTGGCAGCCCAACCCTGATAGCTGCTCCCCCACTTGGTAGATATGAGCTGACTTCCACCCAGGCATTCTGAGCACAGCAGCAGTGCCTCAGGTCTCAACGGCTTTGTAAAATACCCGATGAGTTTTTGAACATCCCCTTCTGCCCCTCAAATTCCTCAGGATCGAGGCAAAAGATCGAACACAGTGATCAGAGAGCTCAGCTCCAGATCAGAGATGTTCTGGAGGATTCTGTGCTGCCTTGTCCCCGAAGGACACGAGACCACCTTGGCCAGTGCGACAGAGTGACAGCTCACTCAGTGCCTGAGCCCCCTGCGTTATTCCCACTGCATCTCCCCCTTCCTACAGCAGCCTGGGGGTTCTTACCTGGCCGCAGGTTCAGCTGTATTCTCTGGGGGCTCATCTGGGTGGTGCTGGACCCCCCTGAGCCCTTGTTGCTGAGGGGCCGGGCCTCCAGGACGGTGACGCTGCTGCTGGGGGACTCGATGTGGTCCTGCCCGCAGCCGTTGTGCAGGAGGTTGGCACGAAGGTCACAGCGAGGGGCCGGCTGCGCCCAGACCTGCGGGGAGGAGCACGGTCAGGAGCCTCCCAGGACCATGCTGGGAGAAGGAGAAAGGCCCCCACCTTTTCCCTGGGAGCCCCTGCTTTACCACACCTAACTCCAGAACAGGATCAAAGCTTCTTGGGGCACGCGGTCTCTTGCCTGAGGAAGGCAGCAGACAGAGGGGATTTGGGATCAGCAGCTCCTGCTGGAGCAGCTCCTGCAGGAGCCCATCAGCCCTTGCCAAGGAATGATGGATAACACATCCCTGCCAACCTCCTCCTGACTCCTGGCAGCTGGAGCCTTAGGTTTGGGTTTTGGCAGAGCTAAAAGGAAATCCTGTCTCTCTGGGATGGCTACAGGAGGGTGGGGCAAAATGTGAACATGGCAAGCTGGGAAGAGGCAGTGTGGGACTTTTAAAATTATTTATTACTTTGGCAAAAGACAAATCACCTTTCCCCCCATTTTTCCAACATGGGCCCTTAGAAATCCTGCCATGAGCAAGGAGTGTGTCCACTGTGGGTGAGCTCATTGCACAGAGCAGTGCTCAGTTCCTGTCTGGAAGTGGATCAGACTTATCTCCAGCTCTCCAGCTTCCTAATGGAGGGAGCTGACTGGGGAAAGAGCACCAAAAAAGGAGTGAAAGAGTGCAAAGGCACTGGGCTGCGGGAGAAGCCTTGAAGGGCCTGTCAGGGGTAGGAAGTACAAAGTGTGGAGTCATGGTGAGCTCCAGCCTTGTCCCTCCTTTCCTAGAAAGCTTCTGGCTCCTCATCCTTATCATAGAACATTCAGGAGGGTTCCTATTCCTTTGGTTGCTTATGAAGACAAATATGGGAAGAATTTCTCTCCTAGCCCAACACTGCTGTGATCTGCTGCCTCATGTTCCTGCTCAGGGAGCACCCACCCTCCCCTCCAAAGGGATTCTTTATCTCACTTCCTCAGCCCAGATCTTTCTAGATTAGAGTCTGCCAGCAGAGGACCACCACAGCCTCTTCCTGCAGCAAAGGGAGGTGGCACAAGTCCTGGTGGGGCTGGTTCAGTGCCCTCCCTGCTCCTGGGCTGCTGGAATCCAGTGCTGAGCCTTCCAGTGCTAGAGAAGTTTCCATGCAGGATATCAACTGCCCTGAACTGGGTTCAGGCTGGTTGGACCCAGGGATGAATTTGTATGTTTTATGCAAACGAGTAGAAAAACACAAATGGTGTCAGGAGGCCCTGGCTGGCCCACAGCCCTCTGGAAACTGTGGCCAAACAACAGCCAAAAAATACATCAGCAGGCGTGTTCCTACCCTGCCCTGGCCTGGACAGTGTGCTGACAGAGAGGAGGACGAGTCATCCCTCCAAATTAGCTCCCTCCCACCCACCCACCCATCAGCTTATTCCACAGGGCTCCCTGCTGTGGGGAGGGGTGGCTGGTTCACTCCAGATCCCATCAATCATCATGTACATTCCTGTCCCAGTCAGGGAAATCACTGGAAAAATATGTTGGTGAAAAGCATGCTGGGCAGGTGGGTTTTAACGATGGTGCTCAGTGACACCTGGAGATCCTAGGGAGCTCCCAGGATCTCAGAGGCCTCATGGCACCTTATGGGATTAGCAGCATCATTCCTGCTGTGAGATTTCCATGGAGAAACTGTTTAACCCCAGGGCTGCATCATTCCCCTTTCTCTGGAGCCCTAAATATAGTGACTGACTCCAAACTTACAGGAGCCTCCCCAACAACAAAAACTACTGCAAAAGTGGGACATTTGGCCAAGGCCCTGGCAGCCCCCAGCCTGTTTTTGACCCCGGGCTCTGCCACTTTGCTGACTCAACAGCTGGGGCACAGCCCTAGTTAGGAGTGACCTGGAGGCAGCCCAAGCTTGCTGGTGACAAACTCACAGCACAGGGATTTCATCCATGAGAAACCCATTCCCTGTCAGCACAGCCCTGATGGCATCAGCTCCCTACAGGGAGATGTGGAGAGATGTGTGCACCCTCTCTATCCCAGCCATCCCACAGCCCTTCCCAGAGGTGCTTGCCAGCTCTCCCTGCCCTCTGTCCCACTGCACAGGACATCTGTTCACTCTCCCTTCAGAATGGGAAACCTGAGTATTTTAACCCAATTGCTGCTTCCNGTGGAGTCATGGTGAGCTCCAGCCTTGTCCCTCCTTTCCTAGAAAGCTTCTGGCTCCTCATCCTTATCATAGAACATTCAGGAGGGTTCCTATTCCTTTGGTTGCTTATGAAGACAAATATGGGAAGAATTTCTCTCCTAGCCCAACACTGCTGTGATCTGCTGCCTCATGTTCCTGCTCAGGGAGCACCCACCCTCCCCTCCAAAGGGATTCTTTATCTCACTTCCTCAGCCCAGATCTTTCTAGATTAGAGTCTGCCAGCAGAGGACCACCACAGCCTCTTCCTGCAGCAAAGGGAGGTGGCACAAGTCCTGGTGGGGCTGGTTCAGTGCCCTCCCTGCTCCTGGGCTGCTGGAATCCAGTGCTGAGCCTTCCAGTGCTAGAGAAGTTTCCATGCAGGATATCAACTGCCCTGAACTGGGTTCAGGCTGGTTGGACCCAGGGATGAATTTGTATGTTTTATGCAAACGAGTAGAAAAACACAAATGGTGTCAGGAGGCCCTGGCTGGCCCACAGCCCTCTGGAAACTGTGGCCAAACAACAGCCAAAAAATACATCAGCAGGCGTGTTCCTACCCTGCCCTGGCCTGGACAGTGTGCTGACAGAGAGGAGGACGAGNGCCTTGTCCCTCCTTTCCTAGAAAGCTTCTGGCTCCTCATCCTTATCATAGAACATTCAGGAGGGTTCCTATTCCTTTGGTTGCTTATGAAGACAAATATGGGAAGAATTTCTCTCCTAGCCCAACACTGCTGTGATCTGCTGCCTCATGTTCCTGCTCAGGGAGCACCCACCCTCCCCTCCAAAGGGATTCTTTATCTCACTTCCTCAGCCCAGATCTTTCTAGATTAGAGTCTGCCAGCAGAGGACCACCACAGCCTCTTCCTGCAGCAAAGGGAGGTGGCACAAGTCCTGGTGGGGCTGGTTCAGTGCCCTCCCTGCTCCTGGGCTGCTGGAATCCAGTGCTGAGCCTTCCAGTGCTAGAGAAGTTTCCATGCAGGATATCAACTGCCCTGAACTGGGTTCAGGCTGGTTGGACCCAGGGATGAATTTGTATGTTTTATGCAAACGAGTAGAAAAACACAAATGGTGTCAGGAGGCCCTGGCTGGCCCACAGCCCTCTGGAAACTGTGGCCAAACAACAGCCAAAAAATACATCAGCAGGCGTGTTCCTACCCTGCCCTGGCCTGGACAGTGTGCTGACAGAGAGGAGGACGAGTCATCCCTCCAAATTAGCTCCCTCCCACCCACCCACCCATCAGCTTATTCCACAGGGCTCCCTGCTGTGGGGAGGGGTGGCTGGTTCACTCCAGATCCCATCAATCATCATGTACATTCCTGTCCCAGTCAGGGAAATCACTGGAAAAATATGTTGGTGAAAAGCATGCTGGGCAGGTGGGTTTTAACGATGGTGCTCAGTGACACCTGGAGATCCTAGGGAGCTCCCAGGATCTCAGAGGCCTCATGGCACCTTATGGGATTAGCAGCATCATTCCTGCTGTGAGATTTCCATGGAGAAACTGTTTAACCCCAGGGCTGCATCATTCCCCTTTCTCTGGAGCCCTAAATATAGTGACTGACTCCAAACTTACAGGAGCCTCCCCAACAACAAAAACTACTGCAAAAGTGGGACATTTGGCCAAGGCCCTGGCAGCCCCCAGCCTGTTTTTGACCCCGGGCTCTGCCACTTTGCTGACTCAACAGCTGGGGCACAGCCCTAGTTAGGAGTGACCTGGAGGCAGCCCAAGCTTGCTGGTGACAAACTCACAGCACAGGGATTTCATCCATGAGAAACCCATTCCCTGTCAGCACAGCCCTGATGGCATCAGCTCCCTACAGGGAGATGTGGAGAGATGTGTGCACCCTCTCTATCCCAGCCATCCCACAGCCCTTCCCAGAGATGTGGAGAGACGTGTGCACCCTCTCTATCCCAGCCATCCCACAGCCCTTCCCAGAGATGTGGAGAGATGTGTGCACCCTCTCTATCCCAGCCATCCCACAGCCCTTCCCAGAGGTGCTTGCCAGCTCTCCCTGCCCTCTGTCCCACTGCACAGGACATCTGTTCACTCTCCCTTCAGAATGGGAAACCTGAGTATTTTAACCCAATTGCTGCTTCCAGTGCTGATTAGTGAGGGCAGGGTCAGGCATAGCTCTGGATGAGCCAGTTCCATCCCTGAGCTCCCAGGGCAGCAGCCTGTGGGAACTTGTGTATTCCCCTTGCCCTTCACTGCAGGAAAAAACAGGGCATCTCTGTTTTCATCTTGGACACAACCACATGCAGCATCAGCTTCTCTGCAGGACAGCTCTTGGGAGTGCTCAGAGCACAGATACCTCCACAAATTAAGCTAAAACCTTCCAGCAGCTTCTCTGAAATCCAAATCTGGTCCAGTCTAGCCTCCAAGAGACCCAGAGTGGGTGACATTTTGAGTGGGTGAGACCCTGAAGGATCTGTCACAATAATCTCCAAAGGGATTTTAGAGATACGTCTCAGTGTTACAACTTGGCTGGCTTTTTCCAAAAAAGCAGATCAGAATGTCTATTTGTTGGTAAGAGTGGTCAAGATTTCTGAAAAATAAATAAAACTCAACTCTGCTCTGCATCAATGCCTGGGGCGGGTTGGGGGGGGGAATCAGTGATCACAAGAAACCACAATAAAATCCTTCTCCAATTCAAACCCAGCATGGAGCAGGAGTAAATCATCACCCCAGGCTCCTTGGGAAGGCAGTGTGAGTGGAAAAGGGCTGTAGTGGGAGCAGAAGGAGCACAAATATGGGCACTGTCCCTTTAAAAACAGGAGGGGGTGCGGTATCAGAACCCTCCCCCACCCCAGGGAAATTAAACAAACCCACAGAAAAAACCCTCATTTGCTAAATTAAGACAACGTGGTCCAGATGTTGGAGGCAGAGTTGCTGAGCAGAGCACACAGCCCAGCTCTCCGGGGGCTGGGTCTAGCAGCAGGACGGCTCCCTCACTCTTGTCGTGTCTGCCCGGGAGCACAGCTCGGAGCAGCACTGGAAATATTTCCTTTTTTGGAAACCTTTGCTGATCTGGAGGAAAAAAAACCCATCACAGCTCCCTCTGCACCGTCAAGCCACCAGTGCAGCCCAGGAGCAGCGGCTGGGAAGGAAGAGCCCAGCCCAGCCACCATTCCCCCTCGGAGTGGGGAATGGAGAGGGAAGCCAGGCCCCTTATCAAGCTGCATGTTTCAGCCACTCCTTGTGGGAGATAAGATGGGCACAAACATCTTTATTCACACCACATGCCAAGGGTCATATCTGATGGGCACAGCAAGCCAGAGGCCTCCCCTCCGGATATGCATTGCTCCCAAAGCCTTAGACAATTGCTGGCATGATCCAGCAGCGTTTTCCAGCTTGGACCACTTTTCCCAGGTCTTTTCCAAGTCCCAGTGGGCATTATGGGCACAGTTGCAGCTGATAGAAGTGGGTCTTCAAAGATAGAGAAGGAGAAAGCAAGGAAAGCCTTGAAGATTTCATCATCTCTCCCCATCCCCATCACCTCCCTTGGCTCTGCCCTGGGGCTCCTCTCCCATCCCCTTGGGAAACTCCCTCCTCTTACCCAATGGATTAACCCCCAGGCCAGCATTTTTGGAGGGAAACGTGGCAGATCTGCTTGGCTCTCACCTACCCAAACAGGATGATTTGAGAGCCACAGCTCAGCACTCACATCCACTTTAGCTTAGTAACCAAACCCAGGCACCTTGTCTTCTCCCCTTATTTCTAATGAAAAAAAGGCTTTAAAACCCAGCCCTTAACTTCTGATGAGTATTTTCAAACCATCCTTGCAGGCCTTCCAGGCCCCCTTCCCTTTTCAGCCCTTCCAGGAATTAGGCTCCTTCAGCCAGTGCTTTACAACAGGTTTCCAAGAAGCAAACCAAAAGCAAAACAAGTTTTTAAATGTACATTATTTGAAAGATAAAGTGAATTCCTAGTGGAAACAACACAATTTCCCAGCCAGCTCAATGTAGCTCCCACCAACACACCCAGAGAAGGGGCATATTTTTGGAGCAGGGCAGAAGCAGTGCCCACTGACCAAGAACCTTGAGCTGAGTCTGAACCAGGTGCCACCAAGGAATCTGTTTAGATACAGTGGGAACAGATGGAGACTGAGCTTGTGGCTGTAACCTAGACTCATCCCAAAGGTTCTTCCCTTCCTTTACATCCCCTGCCCTTCTCAGGGCCCTGCTCAGCCCCCAGCTCTTACCTCAGCAGAGCACCAGGCACAGAGGGGACTGACAGCCAGGCACTGCTTGCAGGAGTTCACCCCACGGGTGGTGCAGATGTTGCCCCCTGAAACAGCAAAACAGAGCAATTACAGTGCACAGAACCCAAACTCACATGTGTGCTCAGCCACCAGCTTCTCAGCAGCCAGAACCCCACCAGGGCCCTTCTCTATCCTTTTTCCTACCTGCAAACCCTGGATGTTGCCTCCTTGCTCTCTCCAGCCTGGTATGAGCTGGGCTTCATCTTGCCCAAGGCTGAGCATCATTCCCTACCTGCCAGCTCCTCAAAGGATCCTCTCACCCCTGCAGCATCACATGGGTGTTGGAGTGAAGCTCCCTGGCAGGGGTTCAATTATCCTTGCAGACACTCCTGCAGACACTTTGGGGCAGCAGGAGTGGAAAGGGTGAATTCCCAAGGGTGCAGGGTGGTACCCACAGCCCTGCCAGGGATTGTCTGCCTTTTCCCAACACCTTGACCCAGGGTGGCTGTTGATACCTTGAGCAGACACTAAACTCAGTGGCTGGTCTTGGCTCGGCTTCAAATCCAGGGAAAGGAGGGGAGTGAAAGGGCACAAGTCCAGAGGGGAGTGAAAGGGCACAAGCCCAGAAATGTGCTGGTTGGCACCAATGTCCCAGGAAAGCTTGGGCTCTGTCAGTGGCTGTGGGGACTCTGGGAGATACCTGCTGCTACCAGTCCTGAGGGTCAGAGGCCGGTGAGCCTGTGGGGGAGAATTAAAGGGCCACAAAATGCCCATGTCCTCTGGGTGCAGGAAGAGCTCCTTGACACAGACCAGAGTGGGTGGCCCTGCAGTTCCTGCTGCCAACGGCCGATGTGACAAGTGACAAGTGGCTGGGACATTGCTGCTGTGGCGTCACCCTTGGCTCTTCCTCCCTCCTGGGCACAAGCATCTCAGCAGTTTTAGGATTCCCCAGGCAGAGAAAACTGCAGCCAAGTTGGCTGGAGCACACTGCAGCCTGGGGAGCCTGGGGGGTGCTGGCGGGGAGCAGTGGGCACTAGGGCCTCCTTCTCTGCCCTGTGTGCCCCCATGGTTGCCCAGGGCTGTCCCAGCAGTGTCCCACAACCACAGGAAGTGGAACACAAAGCAGAAAGAGGAAATGGTGAAACAACATCATCAGATCTTTGAGCAGAACCACAACCACAGCACCGTGCACTCCTGCCTGCTGGAATGTAGCCAGGGAGTGTACACACGTGTTCACACCTGTGTGTGTGTGTTTGCATGTATGTCTGTTTGAGGGTGGTGTCACAGGCTGTGGCTGTCCCAGGGCTGCTTGGGGATGTGCCCCAGAGCATCCCCATCACACCTCTGACACCTGCAGTTCCCACTTGTCCCAGACTAAACTAAAGGCTGAGCCCAAGGGCCTTGCTTAGCACCAGTTTTGGGGTGGCATCCATGCCCAGAGCTCTCATCATGCTCTGAAATACCTGGCTCCATGTGAGGATGGGACAAATTTTAAATGTAACATTGCCCAAAAGAGTGACAGGTTGGTCTCCAGTGCTTCCTGCACCTCAGCAATGTGCCAGCAGCAACACTGATCCTTGGGTGGACAGGCTAGGAAGAGGGAAGGCGAAGGGCTCTCTGAAAACAGCAACAACAACACCACCTCCCACGACTCTCGCTGGCTCCTGCTGTGTCCGTGTGAAATCCTCCTGCCCTGCCAAGCACCAGTGGCAGCCAGAGCATGTGCCATGGATTTGTGCTGTGCCACGCAGCTGGGAGCCAGCTCAGCCCTCTGGGAAGCAGGGAGGCACTGCCCTCAGGCACGGGACAACCCTGGCAGCTCCAGGTGCTCTGGACTAAATGCTCAGAGCTGCCAACCCCGGTGCCTGAACACAGAAACAGCTTCCAAATCTGCAGGTCCTTGGGGAGCCCTGGTGCTTTGCTACCTGGACCAGGATGATGGTCCTTCATTCAGGGATGGGGAGAGGTGCCAAGTACCTGCCTGCCACAAGCCAGGAGTATCCCTGCTTTCCACTCTCACATCCCTCATGTAGTGGCCATGTCTAGCTGCTGGCTCATAACTGTGGTTGCTCAGTTCTGCTCAGGCAGTTACAGCACTGAGAGCCACCAGCAACACTCCTGGTCCAGGCTCCTGTTCAATGCCAGTGTGGGTTTTGTCCCCTCAGGGTGGGTTTTATCTGGTTTAGTCACCTGGCTGTGCCCCTGCACCCACCTTGCTGGGGAAGGGCAGAGCTGACAAGGGCTCCACAAGGGCTCCGGGACATGAGACTCACCAGTCCAAATTCTGCCTCAAACAGGTTTTCCCTGTGACTTGACCCACTCCCTCAGCCACTCCCTGCCTCAGTTTCCCCTGTGCAGTGTTAACCCTGGTCCCAATGAGACCAGGTTCCACTAAAATTCCATATGGAGGATTCCAGGGTCATGTCTGCTGGCAGAGCCCCAGGGTGCCTCCTCATGCCATGAAACCTGATCTTGAGACTAAGGAGCCCCAGGACTCTCTGAGCTCATCTGCTCCTCACCATTTGGAACAAATTACCTCCTGCCTGTGTGCAGCCCCTGGACCCTGGTGGTTTCCTTTTCTCTCCTTCTGCTGCCACCCCAAAGCCCAGGAGTCCTTTATCTGGTGTACCCTCTCTTTGCTGGGGATGTAAATCCAGTCTCCTGGTGGATTTTGGAATGAAGGCCACAGACCTAGGCAGAGCACTGTCATGGCTGGGAGCTGCACACGGGCTCAGGTGAGGCTACAGCTGGGAAGTCCCTGTGGGAGGGATGCTGCCATTCCCAAGGCTGCCCTGAGGTCTGATGTCACATCATGCCACCTGCCATTGCTGATGGCTTTGCCTGGGGGGTCCCTGGAGGTCTGTATCTGCTCCTAGACTCACACAGCCCTGTGGTCCCTATGGTGTCCATCACTCCATGACCAAGACACTTTCCTGGGGATGGAAGACCCTTCCCTTCCTTGGAACCAATCTCCAGCACTGTCCAGGGCCATTCTTGGCTGCATTTCCATGGGGCTGGATGGAGTAGGGCTGGGCAGTTTTGACCATCCAAACATGAGGTTGGTCCTGCTGTGAGCAGGCAACTGCACACTCCCACCATGGGGAAATGTTCCTTTTTTGGCATTCCCAGCACTGGTTGCATGGCTGGATGCAGGGATGCAGTGTTGGGAGAATTTTGTGGGAGCAGGGACCTTGTGAGGATGTTGAAACAAAAGCACAGACGGGCGGAAGTGGAGGATGTGGAGGAGGTGGAGGATGTGAAAGATTGGGAGGATGCTGCAGCTGGAGTCCTCTCAGGTTTTGGCCCTGTGAGTGCCTGGCAGTCCTTCCCAGACTTGGACACTACCTGGCTGTGAGCAGGTCATCACCATCCCAGTACAGCCTATACTAACAAATTCTGTTAATTCAATTTTTTAGTGACTTTTTTTTTTTTTCATCTTTGGAGCTTTTTTTCCTAGCCATAAAAACTAATAAACCCAAGTACAAAACCTGAATTTTTAAACTATAACAGCAGCTGTTTTCACACAATGAGCTGATCCTAAAGACTCCAGTTTTTGAAAAAAAAAAAGCAATCCTGAAATACACGGAAATGGGAAATGAACTGCACAGAATGATGGGAACCACCCACCTGGGGCTGGGCAGAGCTGTGGTCCTGAGAGAGGTGAAAGCAGGGAATTCCAGACTGGTTTGGATTGGAAGTGACCTTAAAGCCCATCCAGTTCCACCCCCTGCCATGGGCAGGAACACCTTCCACTAGGCCAGATTTTTCCAAGCCCCATCCAGCCTGGGATTGAATTTAGGGAAGTGATGCACTTAAAACACCCCAGACGTCTGTGGCTCAGCATCACCCTGTCCTGACTGGAGAAAATTACTCAGTCCCAGTCTGCACACAGAGTAACCTCTGTGTGGTGCAGGAGCAGCCACACACTTTTTTTTTTTCCCCTTCTGCCAAATTGAGCAACAATGAGCACAGAGCAAAGCTGATAAAGACATTTGAGGAAACTTGATAAAGGTACACACCACATCCTCTCCAGCCGTTCCGTTTGACTAAGTGATAAGGATCTGGGCTTTCTTGGCAGAACCCCACCCTACCATTCTGGGGGTGTTTCTTCTCTTGAGCCTCTCCCTTCCTGCCAGCATCTTCCTGGGAATGGGATGCCCCAAAGTGAGCACAGGCACCAGAGATAAGTGCACAGCCCCAAACTGCAGCTCTATGAACTCAAACTCTTGCAGGGGTTATCCCATGTCCTGTACTGATGACAGCTCCATCTGGCAGCAGATCAGAGCCTCAGGCTGTTCCTGGGAATTCACTAAGGTCTGGAATTCTTTAGACAGAACAATGTTGCCCCAAACCCCGAGTCTGGCCGTGAAAACAATGTGACCAATTTATAAATCACCATATTGCAGTTTCTAGATTTCCTTTGAGGCCTAGTCACTAGGAACACACCTGGGGAGGAGATAATGCTTTCCCAGGCTTTTCTGTACTTCTGATATTGGAAAACTTTTTAAAAATACAAACTACATTTATCCTGAGATCATATAATGCCAGAAATCAGATTTCTTAAAGAAAAGCATCCAAAAAAAAGAGAGAAAAATAACACAGGACAGCAATGCTGACATAAATGCCCCCCCCCCCCCGCCCCCCACCCCCCCACC
>VZRH01005589.1:0-43505 GCA_013397555.1 Urocynchramus pylzowi | reverse complement strand
CCCCCCCCCGCCCTTAAAATGTACTGACACAGGGAGGGATTACCTGACGTGATTTCTCCCAGTGAATTTTCTGTTTATAAAGGATGAAGCCCAAGTCACACCCCAGTCCTTGCATTACAAACCAGTAACCAGAGCCAAACACAGAGTAGGCAGATCCAGTAAGATCTACCACATCCAGTAGGAATAACACGCCAAAGTGTCTCTTGACCCTATAACATCCTTGAGAAGTTCCTGGCCCCGACCCAGACGAAGCCAAATCAGCCTGAGCAGCGCTTCCTACGTGGGAACGCGCGGCAGCTCAGACTGCCAGATCCCCCCGAGCGACCTCCCCATGAAACCACAGACCCCGGGAATGCAGAAAGCCCTGGGATTTGTAGAAGTAACAGGCGACATCTTCGCTAAACGGCTACAAGCAGTGACAGAAGTGCCAGAGTAAACCTACCCCAGCTGGCAGGAGCGCAGAGCAGGAGGACCCCGAGTGCCACGGAGAGCTGACCCATCTTCGCTGAGCCCCGCCGTGGCAGGACTGCTTGGAGCAGCCCCTCCAGCAGGGATGGGCAGCGGCTCCGGGGCAGCTGGAGGCTTTCAGCGGCTGAGGCGATGAATCACAGGGCTGGGCGAGTGACACACATGGCGACCGGGGGGCCGGAGGAAACTGCCGCTCGTCACTCCGGAGTCCGGAGCGTCCCCGCCCGCGCTGCCGCCAGCTCCCTATGAGGTTTTCGCTCTCTCGGCTTAAACAAGGACCTAATAAACCCTGGCAGCGAGTCCTCCCTCGGCACTGGTGACCTGCAGCCCCGGGGCTCCTAACAGGCTCTTTCCCATAGGCTCTTCCGCCTGGCTTTAATTCCTTACAAAACCTTGCTCACTCCTTCCTTTTATTAACTCTTGAAAGGCAGCAAGTTTTAAACCCCGTCTGAGCTGCTGGAGTTCAAGGATTTAAGGAGAAATAGAGCAAATACACACTAATACGAAAGTGTGGGTTCTCAGCT
The DNA here is from genome assembly GCA_013397555.1 of Urocynchramus pylzowi. Taxonomy (NCBI): domain Eukaryota; kingdom Metazoa; phylum Chordata; class Aves; order Passeriformes; family Fringillidae; genus Urocynchramus; species Urocynchramus pylzowi. The sequence continues at coordinate 42,513 of VZRH01005589.1, read as the reverse complement.
CCCTCACCAGAGAAGGAATATCCCTGCTAAAGCCAAGCTGGGGGCTGAGGGAGACCCAGCCAAGAAGCTCACCTGATGGAACCAGCAGTTTGGATATAAATCTGGACATCTCAAAGGGAGGGAAGCTCAGCTTGGGGTCACGTAATTTGGACCAGATTTTCTTCTCACTTGTATTGTTTTTTCCCCTCTGTGTCCTCAGGAATTGATCCTGTGCTGAACAAATCCAGGGATTGAGATCTGCATAGGGGCTGTGCCCACTGAAACATCAGAACTGCCTGTGGGTGTCTCTCAAAGGTGTTTTATAAACCTCTTGTTCCCCTGCAATACTAGGGTCCTAGTCAGAGCTGGGGAAACTGAGGCACTTGGAATACACTTTGGGAGCAAAAGGGAGAGAAGGGCTGGAGTAATTTCCCTGGGATGCTCTCTCCCACCGGGTGACAGGGGTTGGGGACAATAATGACACAGCCCTGGGTCAAGACAACCCAGCAGACAGAAATACCAAGATGTGGAATACAGGTTTTTGTGGGTGCCAAGAGCTGCAGCCACATCCTGGAGGTGCTGGAGGCTATAGACAATGCTCACAGAGCTGTACAAGAGCCACAGCTCCTGCTGGGAGATGGGGAACTTGTCCCCAGACCTGGCTGCTGTCTACAAGAGGTAACAGTTTTTGTGAAGAACAGTTTTTTTCACCCCTACCTTTGTGAAGGTAGAGAAACAGACTCATCCTCAGGACCTGGGGACTTTCCTTGGCTTTAAAAGAAGTTTTGGTGCCTCTTTGCTTCTCCACACTGCCCCACCAGCCTCAAGGATCCTGCTGTCCTCCTCAGTGGGGATCACTGTCCATCCAACTCCCTCCCTAGGGCTTGTTAATGAAGATTTGGCAAAGGGGACTAGGAGAAGCCCATCAATCCTCATGCAGTATCAAATAGGGCTGTACCTTGGCTGAGACATCAATACAAGCCCCAAACCTGTTTTTGGGCATCTCCAGTCTTGCCCTGCTTCAGACCCTGGAGCCATATCTCACTGCAGACCCCATTAGCCAGTTTTAGGGCATCCAAATTCCTTATTTTCCTCCCTGGACATGCTGCCTATATGGCCTTTCCCATCATGTGAGGCTTTCTGCCCACATGGTTGCCTGTCCCCATGTGCTGCGCTGTGTCATCCTGTGGCTGTGTCTGAGTGTTTCATGGAAAGGAAGATTAGTCTCTACTGTCTAGAGAGGACTGTGGCATCCTGTTTGACTCTGCACACCCCCAGACCCAACCTGCCATCCATCTCCCAGGCCCTCTTTGCCAGGGACTCATCCTGCCCAGCTCCTGGCTACCCAAACTGGCAAGTGCTGCTGCTCCCAGAGAACATCTTGCTCTGTGTGTCCTGGAATCCCCTGCCCAGCATGGGCTGTGATACTTTCAGCAAGGTGCAAAAATACTAAAGAAAAAAAAAAAGTCACAAAATGAAGTATTTAACCTGCCTTCACCTTCCTGGGCTGGTCCTGCCTGAGGAAAAGGATGGAATGAACTCAATCCAAGATGTTTGGGTGGAATTTCCCTGCAAACTGCAAGAAAGTGCTGCTTGTCCTAAAACCATTGCTGGGATGTGAATGTCCCATCCCTGGAAGTGTTCAAGGATAATTTGGACAGGTCTAGCAGAAGATGTCCTTGCCCATGACAGGGTGTCAGAACGACTTAAGGTTCTTTCCAACCAAAACCCTTCCAAGATTCCACAATGTTCCCTCCAGGTACTGCATAATGGGCAGTGGGATGCTCCAGATTTCGGGGTCCCTGGTGGGATGAAGGCAGAAGCCAGCAGGGGAGTGTTTGGGATCCCTGGCTGACCAATCACCACAGGCTGTGACCCAGGAGCAATGGGTGCAGCCCAAATCCATGCTGGGCTGTGCTGGGAGAGGAGATGTTGGAGTTGGAGCCACCAGAGGGAGCAGAAACTCCTTCAGTCTGAGAGCATGCAAGGAGAGATCCCCCGTCCCCGGCTGGGGCACTGGGGATGATCTGATTTCCTGTGGGATTGTCCCAGGTTAAACACAAGGAGATGCTCCTTGCATCAGGGTTTTCCCCTCCTTCCTGCATAACTTCTGCTGCAACTGCCCTAGCAGAGTGGGCAGCAACCCACAGAGAAATGCCAAGTCCAGAACAAGGGGAAAATTCAACAAGTAAACCCTGAACTGAACAGGTCTGAACCCCTAAAGTCACAGCAGCAGACCAGGGGATCCCAGCTGCCTAAAAGGAAGATCACTTGACACTGTCCCTGCCAAGCTGCCCACACCCCTCAGCCAGCCACACGTTCCTGACTTAAGCTACAGCTCATCAGTCCTCATTTTTGTTTTATTAAAATCCCCTCGAAGGCTGGGCAAAGGAAACAAGCCAGTATGTACATGGATAAACCAGGGCAAAGTCCTCACACTGCGCTTTGGGGATGAGCTGCTACCCTGGGCCATCCAGACAGATTTCCAGGCAAATGCCAACGGGCAAAGCCAGGAAGCTTTGGCAGTCCTGTGGGCACAGCCCTGGGATGAGCAGGAGTAGGAGTAAGCCTGACAAGCTGGACACCCTGACTCGTGGTGTCACTTTGGGAGCTTATGCAGACACAGAGAGGGGAGTGATGGTGAAACTTCCCCTGGGATTGCCTTGGTGGGGCTGAGGGGCCTGTGGTGCTCTGACCCTGGATGCTGCAGTGATGCTGCTGCAGGACCCAAAGCTGGGGAGGAGCAGAGATCAGGGTGCAGTGCCTCCCTTTGGAGGAGCTAAAGTGAGAAGGGGAGGAGAGGGAGACCATGTGCCCTGAGGAAGAAGCCCCCAGCTAGAGGAACAGGATGCAGAGAGGGGCTGTATGCAGCCCTTCTCTGGAGGCACAGGACAGGTATCACCGAGCAGAGCTGGGGGTGGACTGGCTGGATAGGGCCACGCTGCTTGGAGAAGGAGTGGGTGGCACAGAGCAGCAAGAGGAGATCGGTGACAGCAGTGCTGACCTGAGGCTTACAGGAGCCTCCGGGGGAACAGGGACCTGCCAGGAGTCCGGGATGAGCACTCACCGTGCAGGATGCTTTTGGGAGCAGGTGGGAGGGCTGGAGGGAGGGATCAGCTAGGTACCACTCTTCAGGGCCTCAGGGATCAGCCCCCACCTCGGGGTGGCACAGGGGTGGCACAGGCACCCGAGGGGCAGAGATGGGGTGTGCAGCATGGGGAAGGGGTGGGCAGCAGGGTGAACGTGGAGGGGGAGGAAGGCGGGCTTGGGGGGAGGCTGGAAGGGGGTGGAGTTGCTGCTTTTTCTTTGAGCACGGTGAAGACTTTAGCTTGTAACTTGCATTTGTGCAGCTCCCAGCCGGCAGACACCAGCTCTCCTTCCAGCAGGAGAAACCCCGGGATCTGGCAGCACTGCTTGGCTGTTTTGGGGGCAGGTTGGGAGGGCAGGGGGCATGGGGTGATCCCCGGCTGCCATCCTCTCCCCCCACATCCCTTTCTCCTTTTCTCTCTCTCTCCTTTTGCTTGTTTGGGGGCTTGTGCTAACGCTCTGCCAGGAGAGATCTGGGATCCAGACATCTGTCGGCTGCACGGACTGGCTTCCCACCGGCTCACAGCCTTGAGGAAGTTCCCTCTCCATCCCGGGCACTGGCAGAGGAAAGGCAGGAGGTTGCTTGGAGCTGCCGAGCCCTGGCCTGTGAAGGGTGGACAGGGGGACAACAAGCTTCCCTTTTACCTTTCCTGAAGATTTGGGGTCACACATAGACCATGAATGGATCCTTTTTCAACCAGACTCTCCTGGAGCAGGCGGCTGACCCCAACAGGACTCAGGGCTTGGGGATGCTCATGGCCTGCTGCAATGGGACCAGCACAGTGCTGGCAACTGATGGTGGCTCCTTGGTCCTGGCACCCGATGAGAGGAGCCTTTTCATCACGAGGGTGGTGCAGATTGCTGTCCTGTGTGTCCTCTCCTTGACTGTGATGTTTGGCATCTTCTTTTTGGGCTGCAACTTGCTCATCAAGTCGGAGAGCATGATTAACTTTCTGGTGAAAGACCGAAGACCTTCCAAGGATGTGGGCGCTGCAATCATGGGACTTTATTGAAGCCACCGGGCTCTTGTAGGCAAGTGAACTGTCTGGACCTGGTGTTGAGATGCACATTCCCATGTGTTTGGGGCAGCTGGGGGGAGTGAGAAGGGGGGAGGGGTCTTTTAGTCTGTCTGCATCCATGGGAAAGCAAACCTATTCTTCCCAGTCAACATAATGTGGTGGCAAATGGGAAAACCACCCCAGAGCTGTGTGAAGCACAATAAATGACCAGCCTTGTGTTGCACACAGAAATGGCTTAAGTTTTGCATGAAACTTGCAGAAACAGTGATAGTGTGGAGATCTAGACTCCTTACTGCTGTTACCTTGGATACCGCTACCTGGGATTTAAGGCTAAAAAAAAAAAAGGCAAATAAGTAATTACAAAAAGAAAACAAAAGAACAAACTAATGGGAGAGCAAAATACAGGACACAAGCCTCATCTTTGAGACGGGCAGGGGAAGGGAAGCGCCGTGTGGGTCATAAAACAAAGTCTGCATGCTAAAAAATGTCAGTCTGTTGTGTTTTGGACCTCGAGCATGCATCTTCTGGTGGTTTTGTAACAGGGAAAGCATGTTGTTCCTTATTTTCCTGACCTATCCTGTTAAATAAACTGTTACTTTCTTCTTTTACACTATGGTGGAGGAAGGAAAGAACAAGGATAAATATAAACCACTTTCCACCCCTAAAACAAAAGCATGATTGTTTTTGTACACACCAGCCTCTTTTTCCAAGTGCTACATTGTTACAGTCTTTGAGGTTTTGTAATTTTTGAAAACTGGTGAACATTCAGGAAAAAAACAACCTGTTTCAACAGAATTTTGTGCTGTCTTTATTATTTCTCTTTGTGAGTGTAGCTCAGGAATTTCAATTCTAGTTCCAGGTGTAAACATCTCACCTTGAAGTGAAGTATAATTAGAGGTATTTCTTTAAAGCAAAAACCACTATCATTTTTCGCAGGCAAGTATTGCTTTCCACTAGCAAATGAATTCATCAAGAACTGTGTATTCCAGGCTCGTGTTGAATACCTGCACAGTGCTGAAACAGAGACTCATAAAAATGCTGAGTGCCTCTTGCAAAGCAAGATTTCAGCCTCTGAGTTAAAAGCTCTAGCTGATGACCTGTCAAAGCTGAGTTATGTGAGAGGAGGAAGACTCCTGACCTTTGTTCTCTGATGGAATTACAGCTCTGGCTGTGGGTGTGAGGTAGAAATAATTTGTGTTTTGTTGCACCAACAATATTCCTGCTGGGTTCACTTCTGTAGTGGGAAAGCAATCCTGGATACTGGAGGAGCTGATGAGCTGAGCCACTTGGATGTAAATCTAGAGGAACAGATCTCTGCCTTTCCCAGAGGGAAAAACATGATTAGAGAATGTTTTGCAACTAATCTTTATTTCCTGATTCCCTTCCTGAGGTTCTCACATGATGCAGAGCAGGACCAGTGTAGTGCTGTCTCTGATTGCTCCCACTGACCTGTTGCATGTGTCAGCCTTAGGAGCACAGTGACAACATGGCAGCAGGGGCAGAATTTGGGATTCAAAACTCTGAAATGTCCTGTTGGTGCCAGTGGAACAGCTGAATAGGCAGCTCTGGTTTTTATGAGCAGTTGCAGGTCTGCAGACCTGAGTCACCTTCTCAGTGCAGGGGGTCTGCTGCCCTGCTGCCACATCTAAAGTGGCCTCACACAGCAGCCTGGAAGGGGATTTTGGTCCATGCTCCTGTGAGGGGTGCTGTGGCTATTGATCTCCTGGAACAGACTGCTTGGAGTGATGCCTTGGATGCAAACTGGCACAGGTTGCCCAGAGCAGCCGTGGCTGCCCCTGGATCCCTGGCAGTATCGAAGGCCAGGCTGGACACTGGGGCTGGGAGCACCTGGGGTGGTGGAAGGTGTCCCTGCCATGGCAGGGGTTGGAACTGGATGAGGTTTAAGGTCCCTCCCAACCCAAACCATTCTGGATTCCATGATTCCGTGGTCTCTTTGCTAGAGTGCAGACCACTCCTACTGTGGGAGCACAGCCTGGTCAGACATCAGGGTAAGGCATGAAAACCCCCAAAGCATGCAATGACCCAGCTCTGCAAATACTTGGGCTGTACTTGTGTTTGTAACCTAAAGGTGTATCTGCATCTCCAGGCTGCTGTGCTGTCCCAGGATAACCCAGATGCACTCACTGAACTCCCATCCCCTCCTGCTTTCAGCTGGCATTTGGTCCCTCTTGCCAGTCCCTCCACCAGCTGGGGGTCCTCAGAGGAAGCAGTTGGTGGCACCATCCACATTTGCCATATGTCCTCGTATGCTTCTGCCTTGCTTGTGCAGGGGTTAGGACACTTAAAACACTTGCACACATCCTTATCCAATTAGATTCCCAATAAAAGGCTGATTACCCCACTGAGGAGGAATTATTTGTGGAAAAGAAAGCTGGCATCATGAAGGAACCCCTTGGGTCAGAGGTTATGGGTCTAAAGACCATCTTGAGGTGAAGTCGTGGTTGCTTAAGGGATGATACTGAGGTACCACAAAGCTCCCCAGATCTCAGGGGAAGAGCTGGGATCTCAGAATCTGAAAACCCAGCTGTCCTGCCCCAGAGACATGAGTTCTGCTGCTGGAGGATGAGGTTGCTACTGAAGGGCTACCATAATGGCTCTTTCTGCTGCCTCTCCCCACGAGCTGTAGTTTTTCATCTAACACCTACTCATTTAGCATAAGATCACAAGTGCCTACCAGCTCCCAAGAAAATTCAAACAGTTTTTTTGTAACTTTTATTTATTACTATATTTTAATTTTTTTTGTAATTGTTACTTGTATCATAATAACTTCCAGAGTGCCACTGGGGTTCCAGGAGCTGTTCAAGCATGACTGAGACACTCTGCTGGAGGGACAGGGAGGGAAGGGATGTGCTTAGATGGATCATCACATCAGTGGCAGATTGAGGACCAGCCATCAAGTCTCATGTAAGATCTCCTCCTAGCAGTGGAACACAAGCCCATGGGACTGGTTACACCAGTCTGAGTCACTGGTCCATCTAATCTGCATCCCTTCTCTGAAAACATCCATGATTTTAGGCAGTACATGGTCTTGGAGGTCCTTCCCAACCCTAATGATTCTTTGACTCAATGACTCTGTGGTCAGTCAAGTTGTCCTGCCCACCAAGAGCAACCTGCCCTGGATCTTCACCATCCTCCTCCAGGCACAGCTGCCTGTCTCTGGGCTGGTCCCCACTTGCTGTGATTCTGTTCCAGCTGGAATTTCTTCTTTCTAGACAGGCAGCAGGGAGACAGCAGAGAAAGGCAAGTGATAGCATTTTTCCCTGCTGAACTGCCTGCAAAGGGAAATCCTCTGCTTATGGAATCACTGGCTGTACAATTGCAGAAATAGAGGTGGCTTGACCCACCTGGAAAACGCTGATCATACAGATGTCCCTGTGGTGGGGAAAACACCAAAGCCCCAGATGATACCCACCTCTTTCCCCTGCCTTGGCAGTCTGGACTGAGGGAATGGAAGAGTTAAACATGATGAGACAGACAGACAGATTGTGGGGGGAAGAAGGATCCCAACCTGAGCTTGGCATCAGATGTACCAGAGCACCTGCACCAAACATACACAGTATTTAATAATTCCTGAGAATCACCATGGTAATAAAGCACAGAGTCAGGTTGTTATGGTAACAGTTTGGGTGTTTTTTAGGCAGGGAGGCATTACTCAGGTTGTAACCTCAATCCAGATTGAACACATTTCTGAGAGCCCAGAAAATAAAAAATAAGTAAAATGAAATCAAATTAGATAAGTAGCAGTTTCCTGTCTTTTTGCTGGCAGTTCTGGGTTTGTTCTGTAGATAGGTGGAGGGAACCAGGTTGTTCCAGACATGTTGCCCTGCAAAGCCTGAGGAATAGCTGGAGTGGATCTCTGAAGGTTTAAACTGAGTGCTAGAGGGGGTGAGAGGCTGAACCCCTCTCATGGTCTGGGATGATGGTCTGCTAAAACCTGATCCTCCTTGCCACACCTCCAGCCTAGGTCCAGGTGTGTCCCCAGCTGGCTAAAGGGAAGGACACTCTTGTCTTTGCAGGTGTGCACACACAAGGGAGCAGTGATGGACAATCCCTGATCCTAGCTGGGCCCATAGCAGAGTGCTGTGTTCCCAGGTATCAGCCTGCCCACATCCCAAGTGATGGATGTCCCAAAACTGTTCTCCAAGAAAAGACAGGCATTTGGGGGCTGGAAAGGGGTAACAGACCACTTTTCTAAATCCCCATGGTGGACCTAAGAAGAGAACAGATATTTCCTGGGCTCTGTAAAGGTCTCCAGGCTGCTGTGCTCCCCAAAGGGGCATCTATCAAGCAAGATGGAAATTTCCTGTGTCTCCCTCTTGCCCTCCCAGCTGTGGGCAAAAAGGCACTCCCACCTTCCCTCCCAAGCCAAGAAGTGGCTCCAGCCACCAGCAAGTGTATGAGGTCTGTTCAGCTGATGCTCATATGGAATTTTAATTCAGTCCTGGTTAAAGCAGCAGCTTTGTGACCCTGTTTTCTCTGGAGGAAGCTGAGGCAGTGCATGTTGGGTTCACTTAGCAGAGACATGGCTTGAAATCTGCAGTGCCTTTACGCAGGAACATCGCTCCATAAACCCACTGCCCTCAGCATGGGTCTCTTCCAGAGTGTACCGACTGTGCAAGAGCCATTAGCCTCCAGATAAAGCCTCTGTAGTCCATTAGCTCTGCCAGAGAGGGACAAGTTGATACCATCAGAGTCAGGGACTCAAGGGAGACTGAGGCCAAACAATGACAGAGTTCAGAGCCAGCTTTGCCTTGTTGGAGACTTCGCCTGCTAGTTTCTCTCTTTGAAAGGGAAATGTTTCCCTCTTTCTGTCTTCCAGCTGCTTTGCTGCTGAGGCTGCTGAAGGCATTTTGGCGTGGAATTCCTCAGACTCCCTGCCCTGGCCCCATCCTTGAGCCTGACTGGAGCTGCCAGCCTGGCACTGGGCTTGCTCTCTACTCAGGTTTGCAGAGCACCTGGTACCCACCAAAAACCTGGGGCAAAGAAAGCTGCTTACTTCCAAATAAATGTGATTTTTCCAAACCAGAGATGTTTTGGGATTGTGTGAACATTTAAAGCCATCCTTGGAATAAAATGGATCTTACAGCTCCATCTGTGCCAGAGAGATGGAGAACACAAGGAATATTTCTGGGCATGGGAACTTGACTGATGATACTGTTAATGTGTGAGAATGGTTCTGGTGTGGCTCAGACCTGTGCCAACAACCTGACCTGAACAGTCCCTGGGCGAAATGACAGAAATGACAGAATAAATGCAAAGTCCCTGGGAAAAATGACAGAAATAAAAGACCACAGAGGACTCAGGGACATTGCTCTGGGCTTTGCTGTCTGTGCACACAGAGTGTCTTGTTAGTTTTTGCAAGTGTAGATGCCTTTAAAGCAGTTGTTTGGCTTCCTGAATCTAACTTAGTGTTCTTAAGTATGAATGAGGGATTGGAAACCTCATTTAATTTTAGTCTGGAGAATATGTCTTTGTAAAACAGTGAACACAGGGAAGAACTGAACCTCAACAGCCTTGAAAATGGCCTGATCCAACTTTCTGTTGGAAACACCTTTGGCTTCACACTGGTTCTGCCATAAAGATGACTTAGCCAAGCATTTCCCCATCAATCTGGCAAAATTTTGCTCCTCTGATTTTAGAGACAGACGATTTCTTGGACTTGTTTGTTCCATGAGCACAGGGTTATGGAAACTTGAGTTAAGAGAAAATCAGAACATTGCCAGCAAAGAGTATGGTTTGGCACATCCCTGAAACTGTCACTGACAATGTGCTGGGAAGTGGTGGAAGCATGGCAACACTCAGAGACATAAACATGTATCTAAAGTGACTGTCTCTGATCTGAAAGATGCTGCTCATCTACATGTATTTCAGGTTGTACGTGAAACACAAGTCTTGCTTCAGAAAGGCCTTTGCAGCTCTCTTCCCTGCCAGAAGCTCATTGGTGGGGATGACATTTTCAAGCAATAATTTAAGGCAGGTTAATCAACAACAAAGCAAAAATGTCTTTCTGAGTGGTGGGTCTGCATGACAATCTTGGCTGTAAGGCACCTTACAGGTGCCTTCAAGGTGAAGGCAGCAGGTTTGTCACTCTTTGTCAGCCCATGGCATTCAGCTGGGAATGAGCATGGTAAAGTGTGCTCTGCTGGGGTGCAGTCAGGGACCAGCTTTTAAAGCAAATTGATACCCTTTTTTGAATTAATAAGACCTGCCTGAACATGTCTTCTCAGAGGAATGGGGCTCTCTTGCCCCAGTGACAGCCTTTGAAGACACCACCTCTGCAGCTGGATTTACTCTCCCAGCAGGGAGCTGTGAGACCAGAGGACTCAGAACCAGAATCCACAGCTGGATCTGCCTTGTCCTTCCATGTGGGCTCACTGGCTGTTTATGAATTTCAGCAGCACCAGCTGTGTCAGCTGACATGTGCTTTCAGAAAACACCACTACTTCTGATTTTTGGAGTGACTCTAGAGGGAAAGGAGACGAGATCAGCCTTCCTGTGATGCTCCACTTCTTCTGAAAGGATCAATACTGTGAGGACATGAGTTACCACTTCCATCTAACTGTATGTGGGACACTGGAAATGATGGGCAAGACAATAAGCAAGAAAAGGAGAAGAAAAATAAACAAGGAGAAACATCTCCCCCTGTGGCATCAGGCAACTGGAGCAGCCTTTCTGGAAAAGCGTCTGGAATTGCAGAGTCAGACAACTCTGGTTCTCCATGAAAGAGCCAGTTTTGTTGCCTTGGAGTGTGTTGATTTTGGAGGCTGGTACATGTGGGTGTGAGGGTGGACTCGGGTGCTTGTGCATCTTCTAGGAAAACAAGGTGTGCATGAAGTAAGCCTAGGGCACTGTTCCTCTTCCATGGCAGCTGCCTGACTGGTGCTGGATGCTGACTCTCTGCTCTGGCATGGCTCAAGCTGTCACACATGCAGAGTTAAAACCAGAGCCATCCTTTCTGGCAAGCCCCACAAGCATTCCCATCTTACAGGTTTCCAGGCAGCTGTGAGTGCTCCCCACCTGCTTGCATCCCCAAATGCAGGTTTAATAGGACAAGACAGATGAAGAGCCAGTCAAAATGTAATTATACTTTAATAAGCTAAGTTCTTTTTCTCAGATAATTGAAAATCAGACTAATTGGTTGCAATGAATTCCCAGAGCAGCCATTCATCCAGCTTGATGTGTGCTCTGCCAGCTGCTACGAGGACCAGCCTGGAAGCAGAGCGCTGCTCCCCACTGCTCTGCCATGCTCTGCAGGGCCCAGCTCCTCAGCTCCAGAGAGGTGTTAAAGGCCTCAAACCCCTCAGGCTGAAGCTGGGGAGGTTATTGACCCATGGACACAAGCAAGGCTTCATCCTGCATTTCACAAAGCAGGGAGCACACGGGCCACTAAATCTCACACCCCCGACAGGACATGCCAACACTCCCGTGTGACAGGACATACCCTTGGACATCTGCAGCAAGCCAGAGGGTCACAGCTGGAAAGGACAAAGGATTTAATCTCCTCTTGCTCATGATCATGACCACAGTGTGCAGGCAGCCGACTGATCTCAAAGTCTGGCTGTGAACAGTCAGTGCTGAACCAGCTGCTCGTCTCTACTCCTTCCTGTGCTGCTCACTCTGCTCAGCTGGGGGCTGTTCCAGAAGCTCCTGTTCAAGGTCAGAGCCCTGGACTGATGGAAACCACTGGGCTGCAAGTTGGAGGTGGCAGTGACACTTCTAGATCAGCCTTGGCAATGATTTCTGGTGTCAACCCACAGATTTAGTATAGAATTACAGAATTGTTCAGGCTGGAGAAAGCTCCAAGATCGCCAGGTCCAACCATCTACCAGCACCACCATCATGTTCACCACTAAACCATGTCCTCAAGTACCTCATCCACACATTTTTTGAACACTTTCAGGCACAGTGACTCCACTGCTGCCTTGGGTAAACTGTTCCAGTGCTTGGCAACCATTTCCATGGAGAAATTTTCCCTGGTCTCCAATATTTTCCCTAATTTTCCTTGATCTCCCTGCTACAACCTGAACCTTCTGGCTCTGCTGGAGCTCCCTTTCACATGAATGAAACTAAAGGTCTCCACCATAAATGTTGATTAGATAAAGTGAAGCACTTTCTGGCTGAGGAGCTTTGGGAAATAGGTTGCTTTGCCCAGGTGCACACAATTTTTCTAGCAAGTCCCTTTGAGACTCCACATCACTGTTTTGTGGAGCAAAGGCTTGGTCTCTGGTACAGATGACAATTCCCAGTGGCCAGGAATTGTTCAGGGAAGTTGCAAAGGTAGGAAAAACATCATGGTGTTCTTTTCATTGCAGCACTTGCAAGATCATGCCTAGAAAAATGCTGGACTTGCTCTGCATCCTTGGCTCAAGTTTCCCTTCTCCCTTCCCTCTTGGCAGTGTGCTGTGTGCCAGGTGGCTGCATTTCATTACTTAGTTTATAAAGTTCCTGGGGAAACAAGGAATGAGGAGATGAAAAATCTGTACAGAAATGTGATGATCCCTGGGCTGGGTGAAGGTACAGAAGGGGAGCACTGATCACATTTACATTCCTGTAGGTCATGGCTTTTTTTTCCACACCTCCTTTTGCCTGGGCTGCATCACTAGGGATATTTATTTTGATTTTGGGTTAAAACAGTTTTTAGTTTTATGTGCTTCTCATGTGACTGGGAAGGAAAAAGTAAGAAGGCAGCTTTGCCATGGCAGGGAGCCCTGGATAATTCTATTTTCAAGTCAAGACCTGACATCTGATTTTTCCTTTGGGTTGCAAAGCAATTTCAAAGCACTCCCCTCCACTGACCACAATTCACAAAAGGTAGAGGTGGCTCTGCCCATTCATCCTCGTGTGTTTGAGGTGTTGATTTCAAAGCACTTTGCTCTGGAGCTGAATTGTCCAGCATGGCTGGATGTCCCACAACAAAAATTGTTTGCATCAAAAATGTTGTGGCAGCAGGACCAGGGCAGTGAGTGTTCTGCTGTGCTGGGCACTGCTGAGGTCACACCTCAAGTTCTGTGTTCAGTTCTGGGCCCCTCATGGTGAGAGAGACATTGAGGGGCTGGGAAGGGAACAGACCTTGGAAGGGGCTGGAGCCCCAGGAGCAGCTGAGGGAGCTGGGAAGGGGAAAGGTGAGGGGGGGTAGGCTCAGCCTGGAGAAAAGGATGCTCAGGGGGGACCTTCTGGCTCTGCACAATTCCATGTTGGGGGGTACTACCAGGTGGGGGTCAGGCTCTGCTCCCAGGGAACAACAGAACAAGAGGAACTGGCCTCCAAGGGAGGTTTAAGTAGGACATTAGGAAGAATTTCTTCATGGAAAGGGAGGTCAGACCTTGGCAGGGGCTGCCCAGGGAGGTGGTAGAATTCCCATCCCTGGAGGTGTCCCAGGAAGGCCTGGCCATGACACTTAGGGCTCTGGTCTGGGTAACAAGGTAGGGATCAGTTACAGGTTGGACTCAATGACTTTGGAGGTCTCTTCCAAGCTGGATGATTCTGTGATTCTCTGAAACCCAGGCTCCTTCTCCTTGGCTCAGCAAATGCTGATGGGAGGGAGAAGTTAGTAAGAATCTCATCTGCATAGGAATTTCCACAGGTGCAGTTACTGTAAAAGGCTCAGGCTATGCCTGCAAGTGCCTTATTTCAGGGTTTTGGATGACTAATGGCTCCAGTTATTTTCTGCCAGGTATTTACTGGGTTACCCTTTAACAGACAAAAGGGGAAAAACAGTTGGCACCAAGACACAAAGAAACCCAGCTGCCCACTGGATGCAGTGGGCCAAAGGCTCTTTTTATAGCTCCTTCCTCATGTGAGGGGGTTGTGAGATGAAAGAGCAGTGATGCCAAAGCTCAGCCTCAGCACTGCCCTCCACATTGTGATGGGAATGCCCAGCTGAGCCCTGCAGTTATGGACATCTCTGGAGGAGGGGATGGTTTAGGACTGGGCTTTTATCTGCTAAAGCTCATAGCATGAACAGCTTAGAGCATCCCCAGCTTCCTGCATCCTTGCTGCTAACCTGGCAATCCCACACAAAGGGGAGCAACACTGTGACCCAGATTAGGGAACCTGAAAAGAACCCAACATAGAAAACTAACACTAAACATCATTTCCATGTTGCTCAAGTTATTCCCTGGTTCACCAAGCAGCCCCCAGGCATCACTTCTGGCACAAGAAACAGGAACCTCTGGCTGCTTAGGAATTTGCCATGTGCACAGTTAATTTAAATGTCTCAGGCTTCCTGCCTATTGTAGGGAAGAGGAGGGAAAGGCTCCAACTTTGTGAAAGGTATTTCTCAAGCTCCCCAAGAAATAGCTTTAGAAGAGTTCTCCTTGAGATTGGATCCACTAAAATCCCGGGACCATTCCTGTGCCTAGCTCACTGCTCCTCACCCACAATTCATGGAGTGGATAACCATGGCAGGTTTGCAGAGCTCTGCCTTTGCTCCTATTCCAGGGCTAATTCAGGGGCATTTCTGGGCTATTTCTCTGGTTTTTTGGGCTCATTTCAAACTCTCATCCTGTCTCTCATCTTGTCTTACATTTCTCACACCTCTCCTTCCAGTGTAGGGGTGTGCAAACATATTACACATCCTGGAGCAGATGACCCCCCTGTGGTCCCTTCCAACCTTGCAAGTCTGTGATTTTGTGATTTTGTGATTTTGTAATTCTGGTCTCCTTTGCCCAAACCATCAGACAGTCCTTGTGCAGAAGCCCCTTGAATTCAGGCAGCTTCTCCCTCGCTCTTCTTTTCTGGGTGTGATGAGGTACTTTTGGGAAGCACATGCAGCATGGCACAAATCTGCTGCCTTCAAGTCAAAAATGCCTTGCCCAAAGCACCTTCCATGAGACCTGTTGCTCCCTTACTCAAAGCTGTCTTCAGTGTAGCTCAGCTCACTGCTGAGATCATTGGATCTGGGAAATCTCACTCCCACTTCGAATTTGGATGACAATGCAGAGATGGTGGGAGGATGTGGCATTGGTTTCCTGATGATGGATTATTTTGGAGCTTGGGAAATAAACAGAAAGAGACAAAACATTAAATTCTCGTGATAAAACTTGGCTTGCTTTGCCATAGTTCAGCTGCCACATGGTGTTGCCATTTCTCAGGCTTTTTCTCCCTTCTTTTAGACCCCATTCATTGCACTGTGACAAGGAAATAACTTTCTATTACAGAATTGGCCCTTGTCACTTTGTTTATGTCAAAATGCTCTTCTTCCTCCAACCTCATGTTTTTTTCCCATTTTCCTTCAAATTTGCTCCCTTTGTCCCTGGGACAATCTTCCTGTGAATCCAGACAACTTCAAGGAGACGATTCCACTTAAAAATATCCCAGAGGAACTAATTCTAAGCCTTTTTTTTGTCATAGATTGTTTTGTGTGGGTCTCCTGCAAGTTATTCCAAACTCAACAGAAAAGAATTACCTGTCTCATTCCCTAAGGAATAATTTCAGCCGGGTAATGAATTGCCTGGGAAATGACTAGAGAGGCCAAAAGCCTCCAGCAGAACAGCCTCCAGTTCTGTGCTATTAATGCTCCTCCTGAAATGTGTCAAAACTCTGCCAGCCCTTGCTGTGTCTGCTCCAGGGATGCTGCCCCATGACCAGGAAAATGTGAAGGTGGTGCAGAAAGAGTACCCAGAGCAGGGCTGGAGGGAAACATCTCCCAAAGGCCAGGGAGCTGTGGCAGAGCTGCTGGGCTCACACAGGGAGCTCTTTGCGCTGTGCTGGGGTGAAAGTGGCCCTCAGCACCTCAGGCTGTGTCTGCAGAACCTGCCAGGCTCTGAGTGTGCCACAGTCCCCAAGGAAAGACCCACTCAGCTGCAGCATTCCCTGCATTGACTGTGGGCTCAGCCAGGAATCCCAATCATGCCCTGGAGTGATCCTTCTGAGCTGGGCATTGCTGAGGCAGCCTGAATGCTGCAGTCAGTTCTGGGTGCCTTGTGACAATACAGACATTGAGGGGCTGGAGTGTGTCTGGGGAAGGGAACGGAGCTGGGGAAGGGTCTGGAGCCACAGGAGAGGCTGAGGGAGCTGGGGGGGCTCAGCCTGGAGAAAAGGAGGCTCAGAGGGTCCTTCTGGCTCTCCACAACGCCATGACAAGAGGGTGCAGCCAGGTGGGGATCAGGCTCTGCTCCCAGGGAACAAAGAACAGGACAAGTGGAAACAACTTCAAGTTGTGCCAGGGACTTTTAGGTTGGATATTAGGGAAAATTTCTTCACCAAAAGGGTTGTCCAGCCCTGGCAAGGCTGCCCAGGGCAGTGGTGGAATCCCTGTCCTTGAAGTGTTGAAGAATATGTGGATATGGCACTTGGGAACATGGTTTAGGGTGGATCTGGCAGTGCCAGGTTAATGGTGGGACTCGCTGCTCTTAGAGGGCCTCTCCAACCTGAACCATTCTGTCAAGCACGGTCCCACACTGGTGCAGGTAGTGGGTTTCCTTCTTCCATCCCCTCTCCTGTGTCCATCAGGGAGGCAGATCAGGGAGCTGATCTGGCTGATTAGTGGCAGGTCTTTTGTCCTCAGCTCTCTGGATCTGCTCCCTGCCCTGACTCACAGAGAGCATCCCCTTGCTGCCAGTTCCATCACAGGGG
Source organism: Urocynchramus pylzowi (assembly GCA_013397555.1). Classification (NCBI taxonomy): domain Eukaryota; kingdom Metazoa; phylum Chordata; class Aves; order Passeriformes; family Fringillidae; genus Urocynchramus; species Urocynchramus pylzowi. Next base: position 25,831 of record VZRH01005589.1, on the reverse strand, counting down.
AGACAAGTGGGAACATGGGATCCTCCTCTGGCAGTGCCCACAGCACCCAGACCATGGTCAAACCTTCAAACAAACCAACTTTCCACCACGAGGGTCAGTGAGGCAGAGGAGGAGCCCTGCAGCTGCAGGTGCTGGACACGGAACAGTAAAGATCTCAGAATCACAGAATTAGCTGAGTTGGAAGGGACCCACAAGGATCATGGAGTCAAACTCCTGCTGGTAGCTACTGCAGCAGTGACTGAACCCCAGGGAGGCTTGGGGTGCATGGGGCACCTTCATCCTGTGCCGTGTCCCAGTGGTGAAGCCAGTGGTCCCAGCACAACACCGAACAGCCCTGTGCTCAGTGGGATCTGCTCCTGCTGGATGCTGCTGAACCAAAATAACTCTCTGTTTTTCCCAGCCAGTGCTGAGCTGGGATGCATTTGGGAAGGCGGCTGCGACACTGTGACAGATGGCCAAGAAAGCAAATGCTGTTTTTTATGTCACCTCCATGTTTCCTCCTCTGCTGTCTCCTGCACTGGAGGCGGTGTTTGGAGATGGGTTGTGCTGCCAGTACACGCCAGAGCTGAGAGGAGACAGCAGAAGGTGGAGCAAGGTGCTGGCCACCTCACACTCATTTCTCCCCCAGCTTTCTGATGCTTTTTGACCTTCACCAAAGCCTTCTCCTACAGACATTTATGCCAAAGGGGGCTCAGAAGTGGGCCACTGCTTGAGTGGAGTGTTTGCTCTTGCAGAGCTCCCTGATTGTGAGCCCTCTTCAAAACCTCCTGCAGTGGTAGTGGCCCAGGCTGGGGTTTTTTTTGCCCCAAAGAGCCAGATAAACCAGGAAAGCTTGGCCAGGGGATCCTTCTGCCAGCTGGTGACCAGTCCTGGCTCTTCTTCTGTGGGCTCAATGCCAGCTGCATGTAGAAAGGACCCTGAGCAAGTCAGAGCTTTGATAAAAGTCTTTCTGAAACAAGGCTGGGTTGGACAGGGCCTAGAGCAACCTTGTCTAGTGGAAGGTGACCCTACCCATGGCAGGGGCTGAAACTGGATGGTTTTTCAGGTCCTTTCCTATGCAAACCATCCCATGATTCCATGAAACTCCTTGGGCTGCAGCCTCTCCTCCCCCTTTGCACTCAGGATCTTTGGGCAAGAAACCTCTCTCCTCCCCCTTTGCACTCAGGATCTTTGGGCAAGAAACCTCTCTCCTCCCCTCCTGAGGCACAAATATCATGGCAATGTTATGGAGGGCTGGACTAGTGAGAGATGGAGCCCTGGATTCCTGACATGCAGAGAATTCAGCAGGAAGAGCACACTCAGCACGAGAAGGGAGCACAGGGAAGCTGGTGACTGTGAACTGCTGTCCCTTGGGTTGTACCCTGGAGGAAGCAGAAATAGCCTGCACAGGGACACAGGCATGAACCCACCAGGCCATGTGGGTGGCTGCTGGCCCATGCTTGGGCTCTTTTCCCTGGCAGGAGGAGACACTTCTGCTGCCATCTCAGCTGCCAGGATCCAGCTCCTTGCTCAGCCTGCCTGGTGTGGAAGGACTGATGGACATGGCTGTTGGCACGGCCTCTATCTGCCTCCTGTTCTGCCATGCTGCACTTGGCAATTCTCCCCCTTCTCCCTCTGTTTTTTGCAGTAGGAGAGCTCACAGTCCTCTGCCTTACCAGTGGGCAGACAGACAAGAAGGGCTGGACAGATACATGGTCTCACAGACACTCCTGTCTATCCCTGCCTGTGATGAATGGAGCCTCCCTGAGTCCAAGGATCCCTGAATTCAGATCCCTGAATTCAAGGACATGACATTGAGCAGTGGGGATCACTGGTGTTTGAGGCACTTTTCCTAAGTGTCTTGGTTTGAAAAGACAGGTGTCTGCTAAGGAAAGCAGGAGCCTCTCTTGAAATGGAAAATGTAAACCCCCTCCCACCAAATTATTATAATTTTGAAATTAAAAGGCTCTCAGGCAAAGAAATGGGACTAGGAATACCAGCTGAAAATTAGGGAAAAAAAAAAAAAAGACAAATAAAAATGCAGCCATATAAAACAACACTGACAGAGTCAGAATATAACTGACACCCTGTTGGAGAGGGTGGTGGCAGCAGGGCCATCCCAGGGTGGCTCAGCCCTCCTGCAGTGCCAGCTGTGGGTCAGGGTGGTGGCAGGAGGGCCAACCCAGGGTGGCTCAGCCCTCCTGCAGTGCCAGCTGTGGCTCTGCTGGAGCAGGGATCCTGGACAAGGGGGGAGTTTTCCTCTGGAGCTCCAGGGCTGCTGGAGATGGGCCTGGGCTCCCTCTGGGAATGCAGGGGAGCAGAAAGCTGCTCCTCTGGGAATGCAGGGGGCAAAGGCTGCTGGGGTGTTCCCAAGGGCAGATTGGATCCAGGTAGGAATGCTTGGCTCCTCCCCTGGGCAGAGCCTCTCCCATGGGATGCTGGAATTTGATCAGCCCTGCAGGGACACTCAGTGGCCATGGACAGCAGAGATCTCCTGGAGGGAGGATTGGCTGTGGCAGAGATAAAGAAAACTGCCCAGTGAGCAGCAGATACCTGTCCCAGCTCTAAGAGATGGCAATGGAACACACACCCCCAGCCCCATCTTGAATTTCTAACCTAAGATGCTAAGATAAGAGAAACTGAATTCTGAGAAGTTGGTGAAAAATCAGTGTCACACAAGGTGACAGTGTTATGAACTGGTCTCACTTCCATTGTGAGCTGGGAGCCCCTGTGGGTTTTGGGAGCCCAAAGGGCTCAGCACAGCAGCTTCCAGGTTCCCAGCCCTGAGGAGCAGGAGACCACAAGGGAAGGGTGAGCTGCTCTGCTTTGGGCTGGTGTGCTGGGCTCTGCTTGCTGCCTCCTTAAAAACCTCCAGGAGCAACTCAAGCCTCATTTAGAGATAGCTCAGGATAATAAAGCAATAGAGACAGTGGTGGGCAGATAGGGAGGTGACACAGGACAGATGTAATGACAGGAAAATTCTGTGGAGAAGCAGCATGGAGAGGCAGAGAGAGGAGCTAGTCTGCACCCACACACCCAGGCCCAGCCTGGAGCAGGAGCATTGAAATGGAAATTACTTTCTATTTATTTCCAACATCCTCCCTGCTCCCCCTAGGAGCCAGACTGGGACCTTCCCTGCCTGTCTTGGGTGACTCTGTGGAGGGAGCAGAAGGATGCTGGCACTCTGTGCCACAGACAGGTGTTTGGGGAAACAGGGATGCTCTGAGGCTTTGGGGAGCAGGCTCAGCTCCCTCTGGACAGCAGAGAACTGTAACAGTGGGCAGTGTGCTCATGGTTAAACACACACTCTGCCCTCACCACCTCCCTGGGTCACTCCAGAGTCATGCAGGGGCTCAGGAACAAGGCAAGGTGGGACACACAGGGGCTAGGCACATTCACAGCTTCCTCCAAATGGCAGAAGAGCCTGATCATTCTTCTGCAGCATTATTTTGCTGTGCAGGAAGACATATGTGGGAGTGCATAAAAGCAATGCCAGCCCACGTCCATGCTTCTTTTACCCACAGAGGCAGCACTGGCAGCAGAAAAGAAACTTGTTCCTGTGCTGTACCCACCTGGCCCCAGGGGAATGACTCTGTGCTGTAAGAGCCAGGCCCCAGCATCTGCAACAGGTGCCAGGGAGCAGGAGCTGAGGCCGAGTTGTGCTTGGAGCTAAAACCCTCCCTTGAGCTGTTCAGTGGCTATGGAGGCCTCCCAGCCTTCAGGAGACCCTGGAGCTCAGCCTCCTGGACACAGAGCATGGAGCAATATCAGGGGTCACTGGGATGTGCCCCCAGGTGATGGGTCATTAGAGAGCAGGGCTGTGAGGACACAGAGCCTGGGGACAGCACCCAGATCTTCACCTTTCTCCACACTGCCACACACAAAGGGCCCCAGGCCTAGAAGAGGTAAATACCACTTGTGCTTCACTCTTCAAGAACTAGAAGAAGAGAGATGATGAATTAGCAGGTGTGACAAGGATACATGTCAGTATTTTTGCACCCTTCAGTGTCCTCGTTTGTTTCTGGAACCCAAACCATTGACAGACTCCATGTAGGGTGAGAGGCCCTCACTAAGATCTTCTCACCAGCACTTTTTAGCTGTTAAACAATCACTGATCTTCTTTTCCTGCTGAAGGAACTTGTACAAGCAGAGCTGGGCCATCCATCTCTGCCCTGTTACTCATGTGCTTCAGTAAGCAGAAGTGCCACAGGCAGTGCTGAGCCCCAAACCCTTGAGTTGGACCCTGTCTGCCCATTCTTACCCCCATGTGCTGCTCAGTCCTGCCATGAGGAGGAAGAGGCCAATTCCACACCTGTCTGCTCACCTTGATTGGGGCAGGGCAGGCATTTTAGGACAAGATTTCCTTGAATAACTCTTCTCATCTGCCAAACTCAAAATTTGCTGCCAACAGTCATAAGCCCTCTCCCCTGTTTTTTGGATCATTTCCTTTATTCAGATAAATGAGTGATAATATCATGTTGTGCGTTAAACATTGGTCCTTGCATTCTGTGAAACAAAGATCATGAGGGAACTTTGAGATTCCAGCTGTTGCTAGTTCATTTACATTTGGGCAAGTCAGCTTTTAAAGAAATTTCTCAGAACAATTCTTTCTGATTTCCTAAGGAGCCTATAACATGAAATTTTGTGAGAAAACACTGTCACAGAATCACACTATCATAGAATGGTTTGGGTTGGAAGGGATCTTATAGATCATCCCATTTCACCCCCAGCCATGGTCAGAGACACCTTTCACTATCCCAGTTTTCTCCAAGCCCCATCCACCCTGGTCTTGGACACTTCCTGGGATCCAAGGGCAGTCACAGCTTTTCTGGGCACCCTGTGCCAGGGCCTCACCATTCTTATAGTAAAGAATTGCTTCCAAATAGCCAATCTAACCTGCCCTCCTTCAGTTTAAGGCCATTTCCCTTTGTTCTGTAGCTCCAGACCCTTGTCCAAAGTCCCTCTCCAGCACTCCTGGAGGCCCTCTGGGTACTGAAAGGTGCTCTAAGGCCTCTCCAGAGCACGCTGAATTACCCCAACTCTCTCAGCCTGCAAGCTGTGAGCCCCAGACCCAGAGAAGTCCTGGAGGGCCTGCTGTTGATGCCTTTTTTGTGCAGGGGAGCAGGCTGGTTCTGGACTGGAAAAAACTATGTGGGTGAGAGACCCCCAGCTCTGCATGATGTTGTTAGGTTCCTGCAGTGGGATCATCAATTTTTCACCATCTTTAAGATGATGTCAGTCTGCTTTCCAGGGTAAAAGGTCCTACTTTTCTGTACCCATACCTGGCACTTCCTTCAGTGAGCTGGGTTTCCCAGGAAGAAAATTCCGGCAAAAAAAGGTCTGGTGTTTTATCTGACAGATTTTCCTGTTGCTTGGAAATCTACAGGAGTCCTGGGTGCAGTGACACCAACCTACTTGTTCCACAACAAAGGTGTTCTACAGTCTTGGAAAGGTGAAGGGAATGGCTCAATGGGTGGCTTCCACTGGAGACTTAGTGTGGGCTTTCATCCAGCAGCCACATGCTCACAAAGCCAACAGTTCCCTCTTTCCCTCATGGAAGCAGCCACAGAGCAGATCAGCAGTGTGAAACTTCCCAGCAGCTGGGTTTGCTGAAGCTCAGACAACCCTTTGGCCCCCGGAGGCTCTGGGAGTAGCTGTGTGTGGATGAATGTCTGCAGGGCACAGGAGTGATGGGAAGGGCCCCACTGAGGCCCCAAGCAGGAGAGGAGACCCTGCTCAACAGCCCAGCCCCACCACTCGTGTGCATCATGCACACCCAGCCCTGCCAGGAGCAGGGGGCATGCCCAGATCCATGGCTTTCATTTCCCATCACCTCCAACTGGTCTATTCTAAGAAAGTCTGCCTAGGATTCATCCACCCAAAGCGTCACACTTCACAGCTTCCTTCCCATGCAGAGCTTGGCTCCTTGCTCTGAATAAACATCACTTCCCTGCTGCATCCCCACAGCCAGGCTGCTGCCCGCCTCCCCCTGTCCCCTAGGGAGGTGTGGCATGTCCAATCCATACCCTGAGAGCTGTGTCCTGCTTCCCACCACGTGCAGGAAAAAAAGAATAGGGATACAAACTACACCAGCCTCCTTGGTTTCCAGTTCCAGTCAGGGCAGGCAGAGGCAGGTACTCCTGGTACTCCCAGATGGCAACACCAAAAGGTTCAGTGCTCAGGGATCTGATCCCAGGTAAGTTCCAATCCACTTCCCAGTGAGAAAATGCCAGTTTTAAGGACAGCAGATGGTTTGTGGTTCCTGAAGAGTTCCCTTTCTTGACACAGAAAGGGCTGGCACTGCTCAAAAGCTCCTGAGTGATGTCCAGAGGATGGTTCCAGACTCTTTTTGGTGGTGCCCAGCACCAGGAAAAGGAGCAATGGCCATAAACTAAAACATAAGTTCCACCTCAACATGAGGAAGAACTTCTTTCCATGGTGGCTGGCAGAGCCCTGGAACAGCTGCCCAGGGAGGGCGTGGAGTCTCCCTCTCTGGAGACATTCCAAACCCACCTGGACAAGTTCCTGTGTCACCTGCTCCAGGTGACCCTGCATGGGCAAGGGGTTGGTCTGGGAGGTCCCTTTCAGCCCTAATGATTCTGTGATTCAGGTTTTGTCCCAGTTGATTTGCGTTTTGTCCCAGTCCTTCCTACAACAGAAACAACTAATTTGTGTGAAAGCTCCCTGTCAGCTCCATCACAGCACCAGTGTAACTCAGACTCAGAGAACCTCCTGAGGCATCTCAGATGTTACCACAGCCAAAACCTAAAGGCAGGTTCAGAATCCTGCTTTTAGGACTCAGGGTAATGCTCAGTAATGAAGAAACTATACTGACCCTCAACACAGAACACCATCCAACTCTGGAAAGACACTCAAGTAAGCAAAGACTTTGTGACAGTGGTCCATCTGTGGCATATGCAGAACAAGTTTTTCAGGAAAGAGATTAAAAACTGTTTCTGTGAGGATTGATGGGATATGAAAATCCAGGGAAAAACAAAGAGAGATTTGGCCACTTGGGGAATGTATTTGTGGAGAGCCCAGCAAGCCCAGATACAGGAGATGACAGACTGAGATGGATGAAAGGACTTAGCCTTAAGCTATGCCAGGAAAAGTTCAGGTTGGACATCAGGAGGAATTTCTTCTTGGAAAGGGTGGTCAGGCTTGGCAGGGGCTGCCCAGGGAGGTAGTGAAGTCCCCATCCCTGGAGGTGTCCAAGGAAGGACTGGATGTGGCACTCAGTGCTCAGGTCTGGCTGACAAGGTGAGGATTGGGCACAGGTTGGACTCGATGGTCTTGGATGTCTTTTCCAACCTGTATGATTCTGTGGTATCACCACAACCAGAACCATTGAATAGTGAGACTGAATATTTCTATCCTATTCCAACCTCTCACAGGGACAGTTGGCAATACGTGAAAGCTCCAACAAGTCCCATGTTGCAGCCTCACAAAAATAATCATCCAACACACTGTGTTCTCCCAGGGCTTCAGTTATGAAAAATTCAGAGAGAACTAAATTCACCATTTTACCACTTGCAGCTATCAGCTCAATGTCAGGCCGACACAGGGCCGGCAGTGGCTCATATCTCTATAAATCTCCTATTTTTATGTCATTTAAACCTGAAATTTTAACCCACTTTGATCTGAGCAGACTTCAGTGTCGCCAGGCTGATACCTGAATAACCAAGGGCAACTCTTTCCTCCTCCAGACCCTCAGCTTTGGCTCCAAAGGACACTCTGCCACTGCTGCATTAAAAAACCCCAAACCCCAAAAAATAACCATCATAGTCTGGTAGATGGTCTGGCCCAGAGCTTTTAGCAGGTGTTCCTTGAGGCAGCTGTAATCACTCATTTAAATCTCATTTGTTTTTATTTTAGAGGGCTTCCTAACAATACAAAAGATTTCTTTCCTGCATCTCATTGGAATTGTGTGCACATTGCCATGGCAACACATGCCTGAGATTTTTGTGATCCAGGACCCATCTTACTGGTTATTAAATATCTGTGCAATAAAAAAAAAAAAATACAATATATATATAGCTTTGTTCTCCCATCTGTCTGTTCCATCTGTTTATTTCCCAGTGAAATACAACCATTTGGCTTGGCCACAGCTTTCTCCCTTTCCTCATGGGACTGGCTGAAGGAAACAGAAGCATCTACTGGTGGTCATGGAAGTGGTGGAGGGGAGGAAGAGGAATGGAAGACATTGATGTGGACACCAACCTGACCACCACACATACAGAAAAGCCTTTAACTGATGACAACACCTAGTAATCTGAATTGCTGCCCTTTCCCAGTTATCTCTCAGGTGGGAAGGGGAAGAGAAGCTCAAGAGGACTTCAGCCAACATATTCCCCATCTGCTGCTGCTGCTGGAGCAGCAGTGTCCTGGCTGCAGCTCAACCACAGCAGGTTTGTTTCCTGCCACAGGGTCACTGGGGAAGAGGAGTCAAACTTGTGTCACTGGTCAGCAACAGGAAACATTACAACTCAGCTGCTTCCACTGAGAGTCCTTCTCACCTTCCTGAAAGATAAGGACCAAAGTGTCACTCCATCCCAGTACACACTGTTCTGTGGAATGGAAAAACACCAGTAAAAAGTGCTGAACTGATTGTGTTCTTCCCAATAGACCTTCTGTGCCACACTGACTGTGTTCCTCCTGACAGTCTCCTCCACTCTGAACTGATCCTGTTCCTCCAACAGCCCCGTGTGCCAAAGTGACTGTTGCTCCCAACAATTCCCTGCCTGGATCAGAACCCGTGCTGACAGCTGTTTGACATCCCCCCTCCCAGGCACTAATTCCTCCCAGCAGTGTTTGCCTTGCCTGCCCACCCCCACAGCTCTGCTGGGAGTGAGGATGTGTTCCCAGCCTCCCAGCTCCCTCTCATTATTTAGGCTGTCAGTTGTTAATTATAGTGCTGCATTTCAACTTGATACTTCCCAGGGGGCCAAACCATGCCAAAAGACCAAAATCGCTTCCCAGTGGAATATTTTTGGAGACTCTGCTAGAAGTGAGCCTGTGCCTCTGTCAACCAGGGTGAGACATTGCTGACTGCTCTCAGGAGACTGGAACTGCACTTGCTGCTCTAAGACCCACACCTGCACTTGTTACCCTCCAGAGCCAACATTCCCACTTCCTAGATGGGGAGTCATGGCTTTCTTAAGGATATGAATATAAGGATATATTGCTTTTAATGATATAAAGCTATTAAAAAGTGTCCAAAGGAGGACTAAAGATGGGGAAGGGTCTGGAGGGGCCACACAAGGAGCAGCTGAAGTCATTGAGCTTGTTCAGCTGGAAGAGACTGAGGGGAGACTCACTGGGGTCTGCAGCTCCTCCTAAGGGGCAGCTCTGATCTCTGCTCCCTGTGACCAGGGACAGAACACAGGGAATGGCTGGAGATGGGACAGGGTAATTGGGATGGATCTCAGGGAAAGGTTCCTGCCCCAGAGGTGCTGGCACTGCCCAGGCTCCCCAGGGAATGGTCCCGGCCCCGAGGCTGCCAGAGCTCCAGGAGCCTTTGGACAGCGCTGCAGGGATGGACAGGGAGGGGTTGTTGGGGGGTCTGGGCAGGGCCAGGAGTTAGACCCGATGATTCTGTGTGTTGCTTCCAACTCTTGATATTCTGGGATTCTCTGAATCACACAACCATGACCACCAAGACTGTGGGATCTACACATTCCTCTCAGTGAGGAAGGTACTCCCATGAAGTTGCCNCCAAGGGCAACTCTTTCCTCCTCCAGACCCTCAGCTTTGGCTCCAAAGGACACTCTGCCACTGCTGCATTAAAAAACCCCAAACCCCAAAAAATAACCATCATAGTCTGGTAGATGGTCTGGCCCAGAGCTTTTAGCAGGTGTTCCTTGAGGCAGCTGTAATCACTCATTTAAATCTCATTTGTTTTTATTTTAGAGGGCTTCCTAACAATACAAAAGATTTCTTTCCTGCATCTCATTGGAATTGTGTGCACATTGCCATGGCAACACATGCCTGAGATTTTTGTGATCCAGGACCCATCTTACTGGTTATTAAATATCTGTGCAATAAAAAAAAAAAAACAATATATATATAGCTTTGTTCTCCCATCTGTCTGTTCCATCTGTTTATTTCCCAGTGAAATACAACCATTTGGCTTGGCCACAGCTTTCTCCCTTTCCTCATGGGACTGGCTGAAGGAAACAGAAGCATCTACTGGTGGTCATGGAAGTGGTGGAGGGGAGGAAGAGGAATGGAAGACATTGATGTGGACACCAACCTGACCACCACACATACAGAAAAGCCTTTAACTGATGACAACACCTAGTAATCTGAATTGCTGCCCTTTCCCAGTTATCTCTCAGGTGGGAAGGGGAAGAGAAGCTCAAGAGGACTTCAGCCAACATATTCCCCATCTGCTGCTGCTGCTGGAGCAGCAGTGTCCTGGCTGCAGCTCAACCACAGCAGGTTTGTTTCCTGCCACAGGGTCACTGGGGAAGAGGAGTCAAACTTGTGTCACTGGTCAGCAACAGGAAACATTACAACTCAGCTGCTTCCACTGAGAGTCCTTCTCACCTTCCTGAAAGATAAGGACCAAAGTGTCACTCCATCCCAGTACACACTGTTCTGTGGAATGGAAAAACACCAGTAAAAAGTGCTGAACTGATTGTGTTCTTCCCAATAGACCTTCTGTGCCACACTGACTGTGTTCCTCCTGACAGTCTCCTCCACTCTGAACTGATCCTGTTCCTCCAACAGCCCCGTGTGCCAAAGTGACTGTTGCTCCCAACAATTCCCTGCCTGGATCAGAACCCGTGCTGACAGCTGTTTGACATCCCCCCTCCCAGGCACTAATTCCTCCCAGCAGTGTTTGCCTTGCCTGCCCACCCCCACAGCTCTGCTGGGAGTGAGGATGTGTTCCCAGCCTCCCAGCTCCCTCTCATTATTTAGGCTGTCAGTTGTTAATTATAGTGCTGCATTTCAACTTGATACTTCCCAGGGGGCCAAACCATGCCAAAAGACCAAAATCGCTTCCCAGTGGAATATTTTTGGAGACTCTGCTAGAAGTGAGCCTGTGCCTCTGTCAACCAGGGTGAGACATTGCTGACTGCTCTCAGGAGACTGGAACTGCACTTGCTGCTCTAAGACCCACACCTGCACTTGTTACCCTCCAGAGCCAACATTCCCACTTCCTAGATGGGGAGTCATGGCTTTCTTAAGGATATGAATATAAGGATATATTGCTTTTAATGATATAAAGCTATTAAAAAGTGTCCAAAGGAGGACTAAAGATGGGGAAAGGTCTGGAGGGGCCACACAAGGAGCAGCTGAAGTCATTGAGCTTGTTCAGCTGGAAGAGACTGAGGGGAGACTCACTGGGGTCTGCAGCTCCTCCTAAAGGGCAGCTCTGATCTCTGCTCCCTGTGACCAGGGACAGAACACAGGGAATGGCTGGAGATGGGACAGGGTAATTGGGATGGATCTCAGGGAAAGGTTCCTGCCCCAGAGGTGCTGGCACTGCCCAGGCTCCCCAGGGAATGGTCCCGGCCCCGAGGCTGCCAGAGCTCCAGGAGCCTTTGGACAGCGCTGCAGGGATGGACAGGGAGGGGTTGTTGGGGGGTCTGGGCAGGGCCAGGAGTTAGACCCGATGATTCTGTGTGTTGCTTCCAACTCAGGATATTCTGGGATTCTCTGAATCACACAACCATGACCACCAAGACTGTGGGATCTACACATTCCTCTCAGTGAGGAAGGTACTCCCATGAAGTTGCCAATTGAGTGATAAGGTCAAGTGAGAGCAACACCTAAGAAATAAATGTGATGCTGACACTCCCTAGCTTGTAACAACATTACCCAGCCAAGTTGTCCCTTTGTCTCATGTGACCACAGAAACCTCNGGATATTCTGGGATTCTCTGAATCACACAACCATGACCACCAAGACTGTGGGATCTACACATTCCTCTCAGTGAGGAAGGTACTCCCATGAAGTTGCCAATTGAGTGATAAGGTCAAGTGAGAGCAACACCTAAGAAATAAATGTGATGCTGACACTCCCTAGCTTGTAACAACATTACCCAGCCAAGTTGTCCCTTTGTCTCATGTGACCACAGAAACCTCTGCTTCAAATGCAGAAACAAGTGAACAAGTGCATTGATCAAACCATCAACCTGCTCAGGGCAAGAGCATGGGGGGAAAAAAAGGAGTAGACTGTATTACCAGGAAAGGCTTGAGGGTCTTGACAGAAGAGCACCTGTCTCCCTTGACTGTGTTAAGGGAGACATCACTTTGTGGGGATTCTTTTCCAGGAGAATCAGATGTGATGGGTCAGATGTGCCAGAGGAAACTTATGGGCTGGATGAAGAGTGCTGCAGAACGTACCAGCTGCTGGCACCACCTACCCATTGTGGTCACTCAAGGCCAGCTGAGCACCACAAAACACAGCCCAGGACAACAGCCAGGAGAGTCCAGCTGTGTCTCTGCCACTCATCTGGCCGAGAGCATTTTACTCAACATTTACAGAGAAATCACTGTAAGAGAGTTCACAGCATGCTTAAGAGGATATAACTCATCCTAAAAACAACAAAAAGCAGAAAAGAGGCAATAAATGAAAAGAACTAAAATAGAAACACGAAAATTGTATTGCATTGAGCTGTAACTATAGTTGAGAAGAGCCTTTGTACCAGGAGATTCAGGGCGGCTGTTCAGCTCCTCAGTGCTTTGCCAAATTTGCATAAAAACACCTCAGTAATTATAATTTCATCTTGAACAGGTATTGTTTTAATTGTGACTGCTTTGCCTGCTCTGCACTAACTGCAGGAATCACAAAAGTGCATTAGGAGGGCTGTGGATGACTTTGGCTTCTTCTTCCAGCCACCTCAGTGACCCATCAAGAGCCTTGCTCTGACACCCCCAAAGCCTGTGCAATGCAAAACAAACCCTACAGTGCTGAAATAATCTCAGCACCTAACTAGAGCCCCAGAGGGACCATGTCAAGAAACCAAGTACCTTCCTACCCAGGACAATAAAGCTCCAGCAAAGCTGCCTCAGAACATGATGCCAAGCACAGAACCACTGTGGCACTTTGTGGTGAGGTCAGCAGCTTGAGTGCCAGGTGGTTTCACTTAAAAATCAACTCCTCTGACAAGCCACTGGTTCTCAGAGAGCTTAAACCCTCAGAGAAACCCCTTTAATGTATCACCCACTGTCATCTGAGTTCAATAATTTAATTCTCATTGCATAACACTCTAATATCCAGCCAAAAACCTTGGAACAGCCTGGTCTACTGTAAGGTGTCCTTGCCCATGCAGGAGGTTGGAACTAGATGATTTTTAAGTCCCAACCCATTAATCTATGAAAATCTATATTTATAGATTTATATATTTATATATTTAAATATATAAATATATTTATATATTTATCTATAATTTATATAATCTATATAAATTATGCTGATATGCTCACTTGTCTTTCAGTGTATGTTGGCATCAGTGCTTGGCACAAATTGACAGTGGATAGAAACTGACTGTCATCACCAGTTTGTTATCTTACTATAAAACTTTCATACCTTCTCTCTGTGAGTTCCCACAGGCAGCTTCTCCTCAATGACTCCTTCTCTCTTTCTTCTGCATGGCCAGCTGACTCCCTCCTGTCTCTTGCATGACTACCTAACCCTTACTGTCCCTCACAGCACATACTCACCCTCACTGTCCCTTGCACAACTGCTTGACCCTTCCTCCTCACAGCACAGCCAACAACTCCAACTCTCCTCTTGGTCAGCTAATCCACTCTTTTATAGCACCCATCCTTACTGGACATAGCTGTGGCCTGCTAAGGGCAGGACTGTTCCTACTCCTTGGTAATTAGTACAGCTGCAACTCCTCAGGGGTGAGATTGCCTTCAGTACTATCTCTATTCTCCTACAATCCATCTTCCCACAAGTATATGTGAACAGTCATTTATAAACACCATTTCTGGGACTGATAACCCCTGCCCACTTAACATTTTCTGACCTGACCTGAACACACTTGACCCTGCAGTTCTGTGGAGGGAGTGGTTCAGGCAGGAACCTCTCTAATTTGTCCTCTTTTCAGGCATGTTACCAAAAAAAAAGAGACAGTGTCCAGCAGTGAGCAAAGTGCATTAGTTATCTCCTTCATCTTGCATGTGACAGTAAGTGCTGTATCCTTGGAGGAGGAAGAGCAGACCGAGTGGTTCATGGTCCTTTTGAGCTTGAAAGAAAAGATACGCAAAATCACCCAGGAACACTTTTAATTAATTGTTGCCTACTGACAGCACTGGCAAAGTAGCCCTTTGCCCATCAGCATTCAGACAATTAGCTCTGTCCACTTGAGATGGTGGAGCAGCTCTGTATTTATTCATATTTTGGGTGAGTTCAAAGTGAATTGCTTCTGTGATTTATTATCTGCACAGAAGAATCTCTACATCTCATTTCTTCAAAGAGTGCTGTCTCCAGCTCAGGGATCAAAGCACTGTGAAGGAGACATTCTCCTCTGGGGAGGGTCAGGAATGAGTTTCCCACTTTGTTGGTACCTTTCAGCAGGAGCTGTCTGTGACAGAGAACCTGTCCTTAGAATCATAAAATGGTTTGGGCTGGAAAGGACCTTGAAGATCATCTCATTTCACCCCCTGCCACCTTCTACTGGACCAAATTGCTTCAATGCCTCACCCTCTGGAATGTCACCCCACCGCCACTGGTGCCAGAATGCTGAAGACACTATGTAGATTTTCCTCTGGAGCATCTCAGCTGTGTGCTGCCCTGGCTCATCCCGTGTGTCTTCAGGACATGCACGACAGCCTTTTGGCCTCCTCAGACCCCCAGCAAGGGGGGCAGTCCCAGCAAGGCGGGGCTCTGGTGCAGGAGGATAGTTTGAGCAATGCCTGAGAGCACAGAAAGGAGCAGTTGTCATGGATACCAAGATGCAATGGGAGCATCCAATTCAGCTCTGCTCTGCCTGTCCTCCTTGGCCTGTCATGTGGATCTGTGGAGTACCCATTCCACAGCAGGGAGGTAAACAAAAATGAAAATTAAAATCTGCATGGGAGCAAAACTGCAATATTTAAGAGCAGAGTCCCCAGCCTTTCCAACCAGGACAGCTATTCCCAAATACACAAAGCCAGGACATACTTTGGGGTATACAGTTGCTGATGGTAGAAAGGAAAAAGAGGGAAGAGGTACATGCAAGGAAAGGTATTTGGCATCTTGGGGAGAAGATCTAAATCCTGAACTTACTGAGGAGATAAACCTTTTCTCAGCTGAATTCAGGCCTCTGCAGAAAACTAGGCATCAGGTGTACTTGGCACTTTCCCCCTGGCTGTGTAAGACTGACCCTGTGACCTCCAGAAATCTGAGAAATTTCACCATGTTGTCATTTTCAGAGAAAAACCTCTCCCCAGCTATATTGCTGACAGGTCTGATTATTTTGTGCTGAAATGTTTTGTGTTTCCCATTTGAAATTAGTCTTTCTATTTATCCCATGCATTTTGTTTGTCTTTCAAATTTTCCCATTGCCTTTTCCCCATAGAGCTCGTCACAGTGTTCTGGTTGGAGTTTAGGCATAAAATTAATTCTGGACCAAACTACTTTTTGTTGTTGTTGTTTGTTTGTTTGTTTTAAATGGCATTTATTGTGGGACCTAGGAAAGAGGAAACATTGGTTCCTGAATTACATCTGAAAAGGTTCTATTATATGCACACACATGCACAGAATTGCTCTAACAGAAGACATTTTTGGATCCAGCAGGACTGAAATCTAACATAAATTAGAATATTTTCAAGATGATTGCTTGCAAACATAAGCATCAATTAGTTATCTCAGTCTGGTTAAGCAGCAGAGTGGGCAGATGATTACAAGTAGTTGTGTTGCTGCCACTTACTGCCTTGTCGCCCCACACCGAAAATCCCTTTGGTTTTCCTAATGATCTTGGTATTTTTCTTAGATCCCAGTCCAGGGAAGCATCTAAACCTACACTGACACAAACAACCCCAGATGCTGAAAGTAAGATGGGTGCTTAACAGGCTTTTGAACTAAAGCCAAACCGGAGCAGCCTTTGTTAATCACATGCATTAGAAACGGCAGCCCCAAGAAGGCAGGGGGGTTTAAATGATCACATTGTCTAGGGAAGCACCAGGAATGCACAAAACTCGATGAACCAAAAGAGGTTTTTAACAACTCCTAGGACAGAACATTCACAGACCTGTGTGCCAGACCTGGGCTTGTTTCAGCCATGCTGGACATCTGCCCATCTCCAGGCCACCAGTCCTGCTCCACTCAAACCTCCTCCATGGCCCGGTTCTTTGAACCCTCCAGGAGGAAACTGACTTGGGTATTGGGAATTTCACTGCCAGGCTTTTTGCTCAGCCCTGGATTGTAGGGGTGAACCAGCTTGTATTGAGAACCACCTGCTCCTTCCCCATCAACTTGGATTCAGTGATCCTTATGGGTCCCTTCCAACTCGGAATATGTGTGATCTGTGAACTCCCAGTCCAGCCTACCCAGCTGGGGACAGGAGAGAGTCACAGCCCCTGTCCCCAGCCCCCAGGCCCTGCCACAGACCTGCTGATTACACTTGTCTCAAGATTAGTCAGAAGGAATCTGTTCCCTGCAAGCTGAGTTGAGTTTGGGAGCAGCTGCCACTGCCTCCTCATGCCATGCTGTGCCAAGCTGGCCTTGTGACACTCTGCTGGAGCCCTGGCACCGGCTCAGCCTCCTCGAGGCAGCAGAGGGGCATTAGCTGTGCCTCATTAGCGTGGTGGTGGTTTGGGCTGCAGCTCTGCAGGGTCATTCCAAAGGGGTTTCATAAAATCCCAGAGTACCCTGAGTATGAAGGGACCCACAGGATCATCCAGTCCCACCCCTGGCCCTGCCCAGACCCCCCAACAATCCCCCCCTGTCCATCCCTGGCAGCGCTGTCCAAACACTCCTGGAGCTCTGGCAGCCTCAGGGCCAGGCCCATTCCCTGGGGAGCCTGGGCAGTGCCAGCACCCTCTGCATTTGCAGCTCCCTTCAGGATTTTGCAAAGGGGAGAAGCTGGGAGTGAGTGAGGAGGTTGAGCACACCCAGACTCACAGCAGAGAGGGAGCCCCAGTGCTTCTCTGTCCCAGTGTCTCAGGAAATGCACATGTTTCCTCTAGGGGCTTCATCTCCAGCCCAGCAGAGAAACTTTAGGGGACAGACCCAGAACTGACTCACCTCTTCCCCAAGCTCCTTTCCTCAAGGTCTCCACTCTCCCTGATTCAGAGATCCTGGAAGCTGGCACTCCCTTTTTCTACACCTTCAGCCTACTGATGCAAAGTTGTGTTTAAGCCCCTTCTGAAGCCCCACAGACTGAAGAGCTGTGAGGAGCAGCAGAACTGTGGAGCTTTATAGGGAACCACAGGCCCTCCTGCAAGCTCCTTCCTGCAGCTCCCACCTGAAGGCTCACAGTCCTGCCCTCACACAACCACACACTCATCCCCTACTCCACCTCCACTCCATAGAATTGTTCAGATTGCAACAGCCCTCCAAGATGAAGTCCAACCATCCCCCCAGCACTGCCAAGCCCACCAAAACCCATGTCCACTAGTGCCACATCTGCAGGTTTTTTGAATGGTTCCAGGGATGTTGATTATACCACTTCCCTGGGCAGTGCCTGACCACCCTCTCAGTGAAGGAAGGCTGGTCAAGGCTTGAAACACTTTGCTCCTCTCCCTCCTCTCAGTTCCAGGCAGCTCCTAGCATCCTGCCCAGGATGCTGTGGATGAATTGTGCTGGTTTCTTTGTTGAACCTCAGTAAACAGTTGCCAGCCCAGACCTCCTGTGAAATTTCTTGGGACAGCTTCATGCCCTGAAACTACTGAACACAAGCCTGGAGCCAGGCCAATGCCCCTGCTCTGAGTCTCGTTCTATGCTAAAAAGCAGGACAAGCCCCTCCTCCTCCTGCATTTTAGATCCAGAGTTTCTTTCCTCTAAAAGGACCCAATTTCTGTTAAGAGTGCCAGCTTCCTGCACAGTATTGCTGCCCTCTTCTGGGCTCTCTGGCAGCCACTGGGCTCAGCAAAATTCCAGCTACATACACCAGTCCTTGAGGTCAAGAAGGTGGGAATCCTTCCAAAGCCCTGTGTCCCCATATGACAAGACCTGGATCTGAAAATTAAGATATTTGAGGTTGTACTTTCTCTTTCCCTGTCCTATGAACCTTGACCCTAGTAAATGCTCTGGCTTTAGCTCTTTCCTGGGGCTGCTTTTTCAGTGGTGTGCAAAAAGTGGAATGGGAAGGAACTGAGTGCAAGACTGACTGGGAATGTTGCTTTCTCTCACCTCATTCAACTCTATGGGTCTCCCACTAACTCCCAAATCCCACTGTGTCTGGAGCAGCCAGTGTTGCAGAGATCAGTTAGAAGCCAATCTTTATTAGCAAAAAAGTGGTTGTAGTCAGAGCTATTTGGGATGAACAATTTAGAGAGAAGGGTGTTCCTCTTCTCCCTTGCTGGATATTTCAGCTATTGTGAGGTGGTTGGGGGGACAAACAAAATGGACAGTGGTGCCTGGAGGGATGCCAGGTCTCATGAGAGTCTTTATGTGCCCCTTACCTGCTCCACAGACCTCCTCCTTCCTTGGGGGCTGTTTCCCCTCCTGCCCCTCTCTTTTCTTGTGGGAGCAGAGCCCATCACAGCTGAGAGGAACCAGGACCCCTCTGCCTTGCCTTTCCCTGCCCAGCAGCAGGTGGGATCAGCTACCTCCAGCCCAACAAGGTTTGGGCAGTGAGTCCAGGCTGCTCTCCCTGTGGATGAAAACATGGCCCAGGACAGAGAGAGAGACACAAATGCTGGGGACACATTTGAGGAATTTCAAGGCATTGCAGAGAGCAGGCCTGAAGCCAAGGGGAGAGAAAGGCTGGGAATTCACTGGGGCAAGCTGGGAACCTGTGTGGCATGTGGATGGATGCAGCCCCACATAGGACCGTCCTACAGGCAGACTTGAGGTTGCTTATGTGCTTAGAGGAGAGAAAATGTTGAAATAAGTGGCAGGAAGTGAGTCTGTGGTAAGCAGAGCTGTGGAGACCAGAGTCAGACTGGGACACCAGTCATGTTGGCTGTGACTGGGAAGCCACATCATCTGCCCAGGTCATTGACAGAGTGGGCAGAGAGGGGTCCTGTCACCAGCACCTGGACCCAGGCTGGATGTGGAGAGCTCCAGGAGAGAGGAGCTGTGGGTAAGGGAGGTCCAGCAGGAGGGCTCTGCAGGTCTCACCTCGTGGTGTTCCCAGCTGGAGATGGGAAGGTGCTGGCAGGCAGGCACAGTGGCTGGGAGGTCCCAAGGCAAGGATCCCCAAGGGGAAAGCAGAGGGCCAGTGCTCAGGCCCAGCTTAGGGAGGGCTCACTTTACTCCAGATCCTCTCCATGGCTCCAGTCAGTCTTCCAAGGAGTCAGAGTAGATTATGTCCACCTCCACAATGAGCCTTTACCTGAGCAATTCCAAAGCACCAGAGTCAGCATCCCTAGGGTCCCCAGCACGCTGGATCCCATGGGTAGCATGGCATGGCACAGGGCACTCTGCTTGCTGGGCAGTGTGGAGCATCCTGTTACCATGGCAACAGGGAATCTGCTGCTTCTCCCTGTCACCTTAGTGATGCCTCACAAGCTGGGCAGCCTCATCGTCCTGCCCACCTTGCTGACACTCACCAGGTCTGGCCTCTCTGGGAAATATGGCCCTCGGAGGAAGCTGGGAAGAGGAAATACAGCTGGAACATCCTAGAAGGAAAGGATGTTAGGAGAGATGATCAGAGAGATGGAGAAGTACGAGAATGTTATTCAAGGCTTTTTTTGGAGGCAATCATAGCAGAGCAAGAGGCAGGGAAAACCCAGAAACCCAGACTGAAGGTGAATTTGCCTTGCACTTCATGAAGAAAATTCTGGGTCTTCATCTGTGGAGGGTACCTAGAACTGGCTTTGGTGTCAATGAAAAAAAAAGACTATACTGGAGAAAATAGGGAATTGTGGTTTTGAGAGGAAAGTATATTTACATAAGTCTCTGGGGAAGAAAGGACAGAAGTTGCTGAGCAAAGTTTAAGGTGTGGCCACACACTAGGGAGGACCTCCTGCCAGCTTGGGTCATCCTAAAAAGCACGTCACCAGCTTCCAATAAGAAGTTTGGATTAAAGCCTGGGATACTTTAGGCAATCTCTTAGTTTGGATTGGAATCTCTTTTAAGAAGGGTGTGTTTTCTCAATGTTGCAGTTTGTCCTGGAAATGAAGTTTAGATTCCTATGATTGTCTATTGAGATCTACAAGTGAGAAGTTTAAGTATAGGGACAGGCAGAAACTTGGGAAGAGTAAAGCTAAAAACGCCTTCTCACTTGTACCAGGGTTTCTGGAGGTGGGATGCAGGGGGAGGGAGAAGTGCTTTCAGGGTAAATATGTTCAGATCATCCTGCTGGCTTGTGGAAAAAATGTGTCTATGAGAAAACAGCACAAGGTAAAGAAAAAAAGAGAAATATGAAAACACCCACCACTTCATTTCAGATCCAACAGAAATAAAGTGCACACTATAGCTCAGAGAAAGCAGAAGGCACCAGCAATTATTCTTGGGGAAAATCTTGCCAGGCTAAGATGTCCCTCCCTCCTGCACTCCCTCCTTCCCTGTCCTCTCAGAATGATGAAAAATGAGAAAATCCATTAAAAACTGACACTTCCCAGCCCCATGGCTGGGAGGGGTGGGGAGCAGACACAGCAAGAGCAGCCTCACCCCTCACCCTGGCTGGAGCCAAAGGAAAGGGCAGGGCTGGGGAAGTGTGTTTGTTTCCAGGCTGTGCCTATGGAGAAAACTTCACCCTAGTGAAAAATGGGATGAGCAAATCCTTAATGTTTCTATAAAAAAAACTTTAAAAAAAATCGCACTACACCCTAGATCTAAGATTTTTTTTTTTCCCCACTGTTGTAGCATAAATAAACCAAGTCTGGTCTGAAATCAATTGGGATAAAACCAAGCAGGAGAAGGAATGAAGATTTCCTTGTGGTTTGTGGTGTGGAGCTGTGCATCCCTCCTGCCTGGTGTGAGCTGAAGCATGGGGATATCCCTGATCACCTTTTTTACTGAACATGCTGGAACTTGATAGTTAGTACCTCTGAGATCTCCACTTCATCAAATCAGAGTGAAACTCATGTTCAGAATTTATTACAAAGAAGGCAGGCAGCCAGTCCAGACTCTGAATGAGGCTAAAAATATAAATGATCTGAGGCAGGTGCCAGATTTCTGAAATTCCCTGGTTTTGCATTTATTTTAACTCATCAGCTCATTAAGGGATTTGTTTGTGAGCTCTCAGATGGGTTTAGCAGTCACTGAACATGTGCTGTGGTGGCAGGAGGAGGGATACCCTTCCTACATAGCAAAGAAATTCCTACTTGAAATACAGAATTCCAGCTCACATGCAAAACTGAACTTGGCTCATTTGTAGGAAAATGCCAAGAATACAGATTCACTTTCTAACCACCTTAGAGTGTTATTCCTGTGCTTGTCTTGCAAAGGGAACAACCAGTGCCTAAGTACATGGAAAAACCATTCCATGTTCTCTTGAGTAGGAATTAACCTCCCTCCCTCCAAAGGAGCAAAGCAAGTTACCCCCACATGATAACTCCATTTATAAATAAGAATTGAGACAGGAGTAGTTTCTGCATCTCTCCATGGCTGGAAACGAGGGATCCTTGGCTTGTTTTACCCTGTGAAAGGCTAAGGGTTGTTAATAAAGGCAGGAGCTGCCCTGACACCATTCAGGATTAACCCTGGTGGTGCCAGGCCATTCTCTGAGACCTGAAAAGGGCTTTCAGTGCCCAGGAGAGTCCAGGTCCCCCAGGGGCTGTTCCATATTTGTGAGCAATGCAGAGGGAGAATCAGCATCAAAGTAGAGGCAGGAACAGGGGGACCAGCTGGAGAGCAGAAAATGAGTGTGAAAGAGCAGGCTGGGGGTGAAGGGAAGCACAGCTACTCTGTATTTTGGATATTATAATATCTGGGACATGGGTCTGGGTGGTCTGGGGGAGCAGGGAGTTGAGGGGACAGAAGGCTCAGCCTGAAGGCACCTGGAGAGACTCAGGTGCAGGATTTGCAGGATGATGATGATGCCCGTATGGCAAGTGACACAGGGACATAAAGGAGGGAGGAAAATAGCGGTGGCCTCTGCCAGAAGGAGGTGAGATAGCAGGAAAAGGACAGCAGAGGGTAGCAAATGCCTGGATTCCTCTCCGGGGCTCTTGAAAGCCGCAGGCTCAGCAGCGTGTGCAGCCTGGTGCAGATGCACAGCGCACATCTGGGCAGGTTTTGTTTAAAGTTAAAAGGGGGAACAAGGCATTTTGATGAGGTAGATATGTTCTCACCACAAAGGCTTGTTCTGAAAGACATTTCCTTTAGAAATTTCCTGCCAAGATATCCTTAGTGACCCCACTACTGCCAGGGAGAAAGCAAGACAGAATGTGAGGCTTTGATTAGAATCAGAGAAGGTTTTGACCAAATGAAAAGAAACTTCTCTGTGTGGGGATTTCATTTCCCAGGAACAGCAGCAACGTTGGTTGCTATTTGGGCAGCTTCTTCCTAACTTTTAAGGTCTGAACTTTGCTGGGGAGTTGTGCCTGTGGATTGCAAAAATGGATATTCTCACCCCGGGTACCCTCCACATGGCACACTGCTCTCACTCCTTCAGAGGGGAAGCAGGCTTCCTTGCAAACATACCCAGGTATAAACCAAAAGCCCAGAAGGGCTTTGCACTCATATTTTAAGACCTGAAGCCATCCCTGGGCCTGAATCCCTCTCACAATCCCTGTACACTAGCCCAGCTGGTCCTGCTGAGGTTTCACCCCTGGCATGTCCAAGTTTGCTGCTGCTCTTTGCATGCTGCATGTTCCCTGTTTAATGCAGTGGATGGGGCAGGGGGATGATTAGAAATGCTCTTAAGTGTAATTACCAGCCCAGGGTTGATCATTAGGCAGCCTCCTTCTCTCTCCCCCTTCAAATGTAGATTATCCATGTCAGGCTCAGTGCTTGCCTTTGCCCCTAAAGCAGCTGGGAGATGGCCTCAGCTGCTGGCTATGTCATCAAATAGGATCATTCATCTTCAGGAGAGCTGGCTGAGCAGGGCTGTGTGTGCCATGCCATTCCCTGCCCTCTGGCTGGGGGAGGGGATTAGGATTTTTAGGTGAGGAAGAGCCCTGGCAGGGAACAATTGCAGTGGTCAGCCCTGGGCTGGTGGCACCTGGGGTATCCCAGGGCAGAGTTAAGGCAGGTCCCTGTTCTTCACTGGAGATCTTTTCAATCCTCACTGAGTAATTTTTATGACTGCAGGTGCTTCTGCCAAGCATAAAGGAATGGAGCTTTCTCATTGAGGCATGTTAAGCTTGATAAAATCAGTTTTCAGGATCATGTCATCTGCCAAAGAGCTCTTGCAGAGAGACAGGAGCAGCATCTTCTGTGTTTATAGGTGGCACTTAAAGTGATCCCCACTGCTCATTTCTGTGATGAGTCTTGAGTACAGTAAGCAGGTTACACATGGGACAGGAGCATTTGGGAGGAAGCCTCTTACAAGGCTCTGCTTAAATTCACAGGGCCTGGCATGTCAGGCACATAAAGCAGGAGAGAAATCACAAACCAGAGAGCAAATGGGAGATGCATTTTTGGGCTTGTAGGGTCAATATTCCCCATTTAGGCTTGAGTCTTACCATCCTGTCTTCCTGGCATGGAAATCCACAGCCAAACACAATCCCCTGGCCATGGGATACAGGAAAAGTAGCAGCTTGAAATATCAGCCTGAATCCCTGACATGTCTGAGAGCACCTCTTCCTTTCCAGCTGATGGCTGAAGAAGCCATGGTTCCTCTAATTTCAGCTGTAATTAGGGGTAATTTAGCCTCTCTCTGAAAGTGAGAGCAAACAAAAATGCAGTGCTTGGCAAACAGGGTGGGATGTTGGGTCTGTGGAACGGGTTATTTGCTCAGGGCTCAAAAGCAGGATTTTCCATGTCTGCTCTGCTTGAGATGATTTGGATGAATACATCCAAGTCACTTTGCTGCATCTCAGTGCCTCCTACTACAGGAGAAAAAGATTCTGTTTTCTGCCAAACTATCATGGTTTCACTGGCCAAACACCAGACATCCACAAAAAACCCATTCATTTCCCTCTGCTATAGCTGAGCAGAGAAGGGGGGGAAAAAACCCCAAAGGGCTCATGAACTGAGATAAGGATTAAGAGAGAACACTCCAAGGGCAAAATAGGCTTAAACTTAAAGGTACAAAGNCCCACCGACATCACAGGGAGACAGGGTGTGGGAATTTTGGTCAGTTCTTCACTCAAAATCTTTTTTCAGTTTGCTTAGGGAGAGGAGTCTCTTCTGCTATGCTGTGGGGTCCTTGCCACGGGAGACAGATCTCTGTGAACTTCTCCAACATGGTTGTAATTGTCATGAGTAGCAGTCCCACCCAGCCTGCTGTAACCTGAGTCCCTCCCACAGGCAAAGCAGAGTTTCCAAAACTGCATGGCGTGGGTCACTTTAGCCCATGGGGTGTAGGCTGTTAAGTATAAGCTGCTCTAGTTTGGAAGCAAGGGCCCCTTTCCTTTATCTCTGGAAGCAAAGGCCCTCTCTCTCTATTTTGGAAGCCAGGGCCCTCTTGCTCTGTTCGAGTCTCCAAAGGATGACAGCTTTTTAGCATCTGCTCACTCCAGCACGAGCACCTTTTCTCACAGGCTGCGAGTGGATCTCTGCATCCCCCCATGCACTTCATGAATTACAGGGAGACTGTTGTGTTATACTCCTCACCACGGCACACAGAGAGGTCTCAACTCGGACACTTGGAGCACCTTCTCCCCCTCTTCAAATTATAGAAGTGGTGAAGTCAGGAGGAACATTAATTAGACTTTTACACTGGACTTTCAGAGGGCAGATTCTGGCCTGTTTAGGAGGCTTATTCACAGAGTTTCTTGGGAAGCAGTTCTTAAAAACGAAGGAGCTCAGGAAAAGTGGACGTGCTTCAAAACAGAGGTCTTGAGGGCACAGGAACAGACTGTCCCTGTGTGCAAAAGGATGAGTTGATGAGGCAAACGCCCAGCCTGGATGGGCAGCGAGGATTTAGAGGAACTTAAGAGGATGTATCATCTTTGGAAGGAGGGTCAGGTCTCTCAGGAAATAGTTAAGGGAGCTACTAGAGCATGTAGAAGAAAAATTAGGGAAACCAAAGTTCAGTTTGAACTTAGAATGGTGACTTCGGTAAAGGATAATA
The DNA here is from genome assembly GCA_013397555.1 of Urocynchramus pylzowi. Lineage (NCBI taxonomy): Eukaryota > Metazoa > Chordata > Aves > Passeriformes > Fringillidae > Urocynchramus > Urocynchramus pylzowi. The sequence goes on along the minus strand of VZRH01005589.1, from coordinate 621 downwards.
AAAAATGTTTTTACAAATATATTAACAATAAAAGGAAGGGTAAGATCAGTCTTTGTTCTTTATTAGATGCAGGAGGGAACTTGGTAACTGCAGATGAGGAGAAGGCAGAGGTGCTTAATGCCTTTTTTGCCTCAGTTTTTAGTGGGAAGATGACTTGCCTTCAGGACAACTGCCCTCTTGGCTTGGTAGATGGGGTCAGGGAGCAGAATGGGCCCCTGTTATCCAGGAGGAGGCAGTCAGAGAACTGCTGAGCTGCTTGGGTGCTCATAAATCTATGGGACCAGGTGGGATCCACCCCAGGGTGATGAGGGAGCTGGGAGATGAGCTTGGGAAGCTGCTCTCCATCATTTACCAGCAGTCCTGGCTCACTGGCGAGGTTCCAGGTGACTGGAAGCTGCCCAATGTGACACCCATTCACAGCAAGGGTGGGAAGGAGGATCCTGGTAATTATAGACCAGTCAGCCTGACCTCAGTACCAGGTAAGGTGATGGAGCAATTTATATTAAGTGTCATCACCCAGCATTTTCAGGATAACCAGGGTAATCAGACAGAGCCAGCAGGGGTTTGGGAGGGGTAGGTCGTGTTGGACCAACCTGGACTCCTTTCCTGACCAGGTGACCC